>WNWK01040436.1:0-16969 GCA_009830355.1 Cherax destructor | reverse complement strand
GACAAATACTTTTAGTAATTCCACACCTTCTCCTAATTTCCACACTCTGAATTTTCTGCATAATATTTACACCACATTGCCCTCAGACAGGACATCTCCACTGCCTCCAGCCGCCTCCTCGCTGCAGCATTTGCAACCCATGCTTCACACCCATATAAGAGTGTTGGTACCACTATACTATGCATCTACACAGCTAAACTTATTGGGTACCATCCTGCTCACAAAAAGTATCATTCAGTAAAATTTCAAGATATTCAGAAGAGGAATGCTTGCATAATTTCAGATAAAAAATACATTTTAAAAATAAAATTGACAAAGTGGCACCTATACACTCCAGTAACCATCCCAACCTTCTTTAAATTAAGTAGTATAATACAAGAGGGTTGAATGTTGAAAGCTGATCAGAAGAGGTTTCTCAAGATATCACACTAAAAACTAACATCAGAAATAATCTTTATAAAGTTGACCAGAGGATACTTGTACATGTAATAATCTGCATAAACTTTTCCCCTATCTTCAGTACACCAGCTGTGAAAATTTAAAACTGATCGGACAAGTCATTTTCAAGTTATAAATGAAAACTTTGGATGAAGAAAAAATTATTCTGTGAGCAACTACCTAAAGTCGTACCTTAGCAACAGAAGTCAGTACGTGAACACAAATGGAGAGAACTCTTCCACACAACAAATTACAGTCGGTGTCCCTCAAGGTAGTGTCCTGGGGCCACTCCTATTCCTCATTTACATAAATGACCTACCGAATGCATCACAACTACTCAAACCCATTTTGTTTGCAGATGACACAACATATGTCTTCTCTCACCCAAATCCAGTCGTACTAGCCAACACAGTTAATGCCGAATTACAGAAAATATCAACATGGATGATGACAAATAAGCTTACTCTCAATACGGACAAGACCTACTACATTCAGTTTGGAAACAAAGCTACAAATGTTCCACTTAACATAACGCTAAATGGTTCACCCATCACAAGGCTCACAGAGGGAAAATTCCTAGGAATCCACCTTGACAATAGTCTTAAATTCCAAACACACATACAACAAATTTCCAAGAAAATCTCAAAGACAGTAGGCATATTATCTAAGATACGCTATTATGTGCCTCAACCAGCTCTCATTGCACTATATCATTCTCTTATCTACCCTTATCTCACCTATGGAATCTGTGCATGGGGCTCAACAACATTAAATCACCTTAGACCACTCATAACCCAGCAAAAGGCTGCAGTCAGGATGATAACAAATTCCCACTCTAGACAGCATACTCCACCTATATTCAGAACCTTAAAACTACTCACCATAAAAATATTCATACCTATTCATGTGCCTTCTACTACATAAAACTCTACATGCTAATATCAACCCTGCGCTCAGAATTCTCCTCAACAACTTTAATAGGTCCCACGAACATGACACAAGACACAGATCACTATTTGACATACCCCGAGTCCATACTAACCAATGTAAAAATTCTATGCACATAAAGGCCCCAGAATCTGAATTCATTACCAGTAAATATCAAGTTAACCTTGTCGGAAAATCAATTCAAGACTCTTCTCAAAATCACCTACTCACCCTATACTAAATACTCATACTGTAACAAACTTCCAAACCCAATATTATTTTACTTAAGATGATCTCAATTTGATATGTTCATCCTCCTTAACACTTGTTGCAATTTCATATTGTCATTTAAAATCTTATAGTATCATCATTTTCTTAATTTGAAATAAAATATATATCTAGATGAAACTCTAAAACTATTTCTAGTATTGTTATTATACTAGTATAGCATCAACATACTGTAATTTGAAATAAATTCTACAACTAGATTAAACTCAACCAATTTCTCTTGTATTGTCTTTTAATAGTATGTATAACCATTTAATAATTTAAATAATACAGAACTAGAATAAACTCAATCAATTTCTTTAGCATTAAGTACTTAGTGAATAAGTCTCTAGAATAAACTGCCCCTAATGCCATGGCATGCCAGTGGCTCTCCTTGCATTACAGTTTTATAATTGTTTTATAATTGTAACTACCAATAACATTGTACACTTGTAACATGCCTTGAAATAAAAATTATTATTATTATTATTATTATTATTAACCTGAAGGGTGTCCCTTCTGTAATTACCTAATCAACAGTGTGTGAACTCAGAGAAAAGAGGCTTAACAATTTTATGAGTTCAAAGTGTAACCATTAGCTTGACTAACCTTTAAGTGCGTCCTGAGGAGGTTAAGCCTGGCAGGTGGTGAGGAAGGACCATAACCCATGATGGTAGAGGCCATTAAGGTGACCTCCACCCGGGATGAGGTCACGTTGGGCAGAGTGAGTGTGGTCACGTCACCCAATACACTGACATTGTGAGTAACTCCTGTGTCACTCTCCTTCACTGTAATCTGATAGAACCAGGAAGGTGGGCACAAGTCAGTGAAGTGAACATTATCATCAGAAGTAAATTGGTGAGGAAAGATGTCAGAGAGATGAAGAAAGTACTTAGGGAAGTCTGACAGATGAGCAAAAAAGTCAAAGGTCAAGTAAAACAAGAGAAGAATTACTGTTATTAACAAAATTACTTAATGTTTTTCTGACACTGAATGAACCACACAATTTACCAACAATTCGTCCACCTGAACCACCCAATGTACCACCAGGTGGTCCACCTGAACCACCCAATGTACCACCAGGTGGTCCACCTGAAGGTCCATCTAATAAAATGAATCTCCTGTGTGTGTGGTATAGACCACCTCAACACTACAGCCCCTGGCAGCACAAGGAGATAATACATTGAGACCCATTCCATAATTGCCCAGAGCATGTAGCAATGTACCATATGAATCTTGATGGGTCACTCATGATCGCATCACTCACATCATGACATGTCTCACCACAACTTAATAAGAAAAGTGATAGTTATTGTGAACACTTTAAGAAGGAAATTTAAGTCAATGAAAATATACATCCTACTGAGACTGGTTTAAAATACCCATATATGGTCTGCAGTATATCTCAGACCTAGAGGGACAACTCCTTAATTTCTTTAAATAAGCAAGGCTATGGAGCAAGACAAGGTGAATCCAAGAATGTGTGTGGATATGCTGACCAATGCATGGTACAAATGGTACAGGTAAAAATAGCCTGTGTAAAAATGGCACAAATGAAAATTAAGAAAAATTGCATCTTTCATTTATAGCTTAGATTTTGCCACCGAAGTGGCTAGTTTATTGTGCACCCCATATCCATTCTGTGGACGATAGGCAAGAGATATGGATACACAAAAGGCCTAGGAACTAGGCCCCAAAAGGGTTAACAGGTGTACATTTGGATTTATATCTACATATCTACAGTTCAATTATCTGTTACAAGCAAATTTAGGAAATTTGCTTAATATATAGTAGTGCTGAAAATATTAGACCAAGTGTGTTTATATTGAAAACTTTTTCTGTGAGAGGAATGATGGTAAAGTGCAAATAAGAGAATTCTGAGAGAGGGGACAACCTTCTACCTAGTAGTATATGACATTAACAGCAGGTAAATGACCCTCTCTGTTTGCTCAGTCCTCTGTGTCATCTGTGAGACACCTGTGAAAGTGTTACCTGTGGTGTTTGATTCATGTGACCTTAATTAAGGATCTTGGTGATCTGCCTCACCTGGGTGACTGCTTAATCTGTTTCATCTGCATGATCATGTAACCTGTTTTAATGTTTTAATCTTGCTTCATCTGTATGGCTATGTATGAACTCTGAGACTTGACTAACCTGAGTTGACTTACCAGGTACTTGAGGATGACTTCCATGGGCATGACGAGGGGATACAGGGCTCCAGTGTAGTGTAAGGGCGTACAGACCTGACTCAACTCGTGCCGCCCACCAGCGGGACAACACTGCCCACCCTGATGGTACTGTATGAAGAGAAAAGATATTAGATATTTATATTACATTTACTATGAAGTGAATAAACTGATTTCTTCCAGTTAGGTATGAGTATCTTCTTCATGTGTCATTTGTATAACCTGTAATTACTAAGGTGATTGTACAAGGTATGATGATACAGACAAGCTATGAAAAAACCACTAATGTACAGTTTTTTACAAGTCAAATTCACAGGTTTTTAACTGTAAGCTTTTAAACCCACCTCTTAACTTTCTGTTGGTTAAATTATTCAACAACTCCCTTTTCTGTTTTTTAGGTGAAAAGTGTTTTAGCATGTAGTGTGGCACTATGTAGTATATTGTGGTTCATACAACTCTTGTATTCATTGTAACTCACCTAATGACCATATGTACAATTACTGCACTGTTATTGCCTTACTAATCTTAAGGTAGTCTTAAGTTTGCCTAAGATGCTCTGCATATAAAGAGGCTTCTGGCATGTACACCCAACTGTTATACTCCTTTGTACAAACATGTATTATGCTAAAATAATAATATAATTATTATTATTAATGTCAAAGGTAAGAACTTTCACGGCAGGCAGAGAACCTTCACGGAATGTATCAGAACTTTCATGGCATGTGTAAGTATGATAAAGCACCTAAATTACTGGGAACAGCTGAAGTCCCTTGATCTGTACTACCTGGAACACAGATGAGAAAGATTCATAATAATATACACTTGGAAAAACCTAGAGGGAATAGTCTCAAATCAGCACACGAAAATCACTCACTATGAAAGCAAAAGACTCAACAGGAGATGCAACATCAGCCCAATGAAAAGCAGGGGCACCATGAGTACACTAAGAGACAACACAATAAATGTCAGGGGGCCAAGACTGTTCAACTGCCTCCCAGCATACATAATGGGGATTACCAATAGACCCCTGGCTGTCTTCAAGGAGGAGCTGGACAGGCATCTAAAGTCATTACAGTGGACCCCCGGATTACGATGGCGTCGAATTACGCTAAATTCGGTTAGCGATACATTTTTCCGTAAAAATATTGGCTCAGTTTACGATGATCCGCTCGGAATACGCTATTCATCTTGGATGCATACACGTGCCCTGGAACGGCACAACACGCTATCCACAGTCAGTGTGCCATTGTTTACCAGCGAGTGAGCGCCACCCCCGCCACCCACGCATTCATACCATACATTTTGTCATTATTCCATTGTTTTTAGTGTTTGCAACTGCTAAATAAGCCACCATGGGTCCAAAGTAAGCTCCTAGTGCCAGCCCTGTGGTAAAGAGGCTGAGAAATACGGTAGAAGTGAAGAAGGAGATAATAGCAAAATATGAAAGTGAAGTGCGTATCGCTGAGCTGGCCAGGCTGTATGGCAAAGCCTACTCAACCATCGCTACCATTGTGGCCAAGGGAAATAAAATCAAGGAAGCTGTTGTTGCGAAAGGTGCAAATATGATCACAAAACAGAGATCGCAAGTGCTGGAAGATGTGGAAAATTTGTTGTTGGTGTGGATCAACGAGAAGCAATTAGCAGGAGATAGTGTTACGCAGGCAATAATATCTGAAAAAGCCAGGCAGTTGCATGATGATCTCGTCAAGAAAATCCCTGCAACGAGTGCTGAAGTGAACGAAATTAAATCCAGCAAAGGCTGGTTTGACAGATTTAAGAAGCGTAGTGGCATACACAGTGTTGTGAGGCATGGTGAGGCAGCCAGTTCTGACAAAAGTGCGGCTGAAAATTACGTGAATGAATTCAAGGGGTACATAGAGGCTGAACAATTCCAACCCCAACAAGTGTTCAATTGTGACGAAACAGGCCTGATTTGGAAGAAAATGCCAAACAGGACCTTCATTACACAGGAGGAAAAGGCACTGCCAGGACACAAGCCTATGAAAGACAGGCTAACTCTTATGCTTTGTGCCAATGCCAGTGGTGATTTCAAAGTGAAGCCTTTACTGGTGTATCACTCTGAAAATCCCAGAGTGTTTAAGAGATGCAGTGTCGCCAAGGCTAATTTGTGTGTGATGTGGAAGTCTAACAGTAAGGCATGGGTCACGAGGGAAATTTTCTTGGATTGGTTCCATGAAGTGTTTGGCCCCAGTGTGAAGAAATATCTCAAGGAAAATAATTTGCCACTTAAGTGCCTCCTGATAATGGACAATGCTCCTTGTCATCCTCCAGACTTGGCAGAACAAATGGTGAAGGATTTTACGTTCATCAAAGTGAAGTTCTTGCCCCCTAATACCACTCCTCTCCTCCAGCCCATGGACCAGCAGGTCATATGCAACTTTAAAAAACTCTACACCAAAGCAATGTTTCAAAAGTGCTTTGAAGTGACCACAGACATGAATATGACCCTAAAAGACTTTTGGAAAGATCATTTCCATATCCTGCATTGTGTAAACCTCATAGGTAAGGCATGGGAGCAAGTGACTACCAGGACTTTGAACTCTGCCTGGAGAAAATTGTGGCCAGACTGTGTCAGCCTCAGAGCCCTGAGCCTGAGCCTGTTGTGGAAGAAATTGTGGCACTGGGCAAGTCCATGGGGCTGGATGTTTGTACCGAGGATGTGGAAGAGTTGGTGGAGGAGGACAATGAAGAGATAACCACTGAAGATCTGCAAGAGCTTCAACAGCAACAGCAATAACAGACCACAGTTCAGGAAAATGGCTCAGAGGCGGAGGAGGAACAGAGATGGAGGAAGTTGCCTTCTTCAATGATTAAGGAGATTTGTGGAATGTGGACCAGGGTGCAAGGCTTTATGGATGAATATCACCCTAACAAAGCTGTTGCAGGCCGTGCTGGCAATCTGTACAATGACACTGTGGTGTCTCATTTCAGGGATGTCTTAAAGAATCGCCAGACACAGCTCCCTGGACAGATTTTTTGTGAGAGGGGGCCCAGTGACTCTCAACCTGGTCCTAGTGGCATTAAAAGAAAAAGGCCAGTAACCCCAGAAAAGAACTTGCCACCTGCAGTGTTAATGGAAGGGATTCCCCTTCCAAACACTAGCAACTTCTCCATCCTCCCCCCTCCTCCCATCTTCCACACATCAACAACTCTTCAATAAAAGTAAGTGACATATTCTGGATAGTAGAGTCAGAGTGCACATGCTGTGGATTCCATCTCACATTGGTCTTCAGATGCATGATAGAACTGATAAATTGGCTAAGTTTTATGCTTTCAAAGAGGGGATAGATTACAATCTTGGCTTGTCAGTTAGCAGTTTGAGAACAATAATACGAAAAGAACTTCAACTGAATTTTATTGACTTAAGACTCAGGGAGTTTGACACCAGTCAGTCCATCTATCATCATTCTATCATGCAGGAGGAGCCACATGTCTATGGTGCATCCAACAAAATAAGCAGACTCTTGGATGTCACTACCGCCCGCCTCCGGCTGGGTTACAAGTATCTTTGGCAGGTTAAATCACCACCACCAGATGTAGACCAAACAAGATGTAAACTTTGCCAGTTGGATTATTGTCACACCCTGCGTCATTATGTACTGGAGTGCGATAAAATTAATGAATTCAGAGACTACTCATTCAGAAATGTTCAAGATATGTCAAAGTATTTTATCCACAGTGGTATATTACAGACCATTCTGGAAAAATACCCTGACTTTGCTCCCTGTAAATAAAGCATTGACACGTGTGTGTGTGTGTGTATGTATATGTGTGTAGGTGTATGTGTGTATGTATATACATGTATGTGTGTGTATGTGTGTGTGTATATATGTATGTGTATATGTATATGTGTGTGTGTGTGACCCAACAATTAAAATTTGCACCAATAACTCATTACAGTTGTGGCTGGGTGTAGACTAATAGATTGTCATTGCTTTATAATTTGTTCATGAGTGCAACCATGTACAGACGTAAGTAAATTTACTTACATGATTCATTACCTTGTAACTAGTGAATTAATTACCATTGTACCTTGTTCAGCTATCAAAACTTTGGGGCCCAGTCTCTGGACCCTATATATACCTCTGTAATCTGCAAAATACCTTTGTAACTTGTCATGATTGTGACCATCTGAGTTCATTACCTTTGTAACTTGCTCAGCTATCAAAATTTGAGGTCCAGTCCCTGGACCCATTATGTACCTCTGTAATCTTTTGACTACCACCCACAGGATGGGTATGGGGTGCATAATAAAGATATCAAACTGAACAACTGAAACATGTTATTGTACTTTTATTCTTAATATATCATTGTTTTCTGTGTCATTTAATATATAGTTAATGTACAAATATGTATATTTTATTTTAATACTTTTGGGTGTCTGGAACGGATTAATTTTATTTCCATTATTTCTTATAGGGAAAATAGATTCGGATTACGATATTTTCGGTTTACGCTAAGCCCTCTGGAACGGATTAATATCGTAATCCGGGGGTCCACTGTACCTGACCAGCCGGGCTGTGGTTCGTATGTCAGCTTACGTGCGGCCAGAAGTAACAGCCTGGTTGATCAGGCCCTGATCCACCGTGAGACCTGGTCATGGACCAGGCCACAGGGCCATTGATTCCCAAAATCCCCCCCAGGTATTCTCCAGGTAATGTGTCACTGCAGAATTCAGTTTTCATCTGTTTCCTTGTACTAGTTCTTATCATTCTGTTTGTGTATATCTTGTCTATTTATGAGGGTATAAGTACATGCACATGTGTCTTCATGTGCTATACAGGTTTCATTAGTGCATAAAAAAATTCATAATTTATATTCAAGACTTATCTAACCTTTAATTAGTAATTTAATGATAATGACCCAGCCTTAATGCTAAAATCCAAAGCTACATTATTAAAATCTATTCTGTGTGGCTTAAACAACAAGTGGAGACTTTAGAAGCATCACTTGGTGATGTATCAGTTTTTGGCTCACCGTCCTGAGGGGTGGTGAAGGGCTGCAGGTTGGAGGGGACGCCGAGGACGCCTTTGTAGTGAGGGAGGAGCAGGAGCCAGTAGGAGGTGTAGGGAAGGAGACCCTGTACCTGGTGGGAGAGTTTCCCAGGGTAGGAGGTGTGGCCTAACACCCGTAATTTGGAACACTGGGGAGGTGCCCTCTGTGGGAGGTGCCTCTCAGAGCCTATCTCGTCCTCATCTTCCTTTTCCTTCTCTACCTCGTCCTTTTCTTCTTCTTCTTCTGTCGTAGAGTTGTGTGCTTGCATTCTAGTGACGACGTCTGAGCCTGTTAGGGTGATAAAGCGATGTGAGTACTCTACAGGATCTGCTTCTCCTCATAGTCAGATATAACTGGAGTAATATTAACAGAGGGACTGTTATTGATGAAAGGCCACAATGCCTTACCAATGCAGACTTTCGAAAATTGTTAATGACTCCTCATGCTCTGCCTGGGAGTCAGAAAGAAAGAAAGAAAGAAGGAAAAGAATAACTAATGACTCATCAAACTAGATCATGAGAAATGATCAAAGGACATTGCGACACTACCTTTGATTTGCTGTTTTTAATAGCTTTATCTTTTAAAATTACAGTAAAACTTGTTTATGTCCAATGAACTGCATCAGCTAATGAATATTCCTGGAAAAGGAAGGAGTTGGAAACTGGGGTTTGCAGGACACTGGGATAAAACACAAGTCACAACCAAACACAACAGACAACTCACACACTGACTTGACTCTACACACATTAAGATTAAACCCCCACAATATGTAGTCTTAAAACTCGTGAAAATATAAAAGGTTAAAAATTTTGATATCTATAAAAACACTCAACTTCTTACTAGGGGCTTTTGGCATGTACACCTCATGTAATCTCAATAACCAAATGTAATTCTTTGTATCATGTCCAAATAAACTATTATTATTATTATTATTATTATTATTATTATTATTATTATTATTATTATTATTATTATTATTATTATTATTATTATGTACTCTAACACGTGAATGAGGCTTCTACAGATATCTTGCTGATTATAAATTCATACCTAAATTGGTCTGGCCAGAGCCTGGAACATGTTACTATTAAAATTAGGTTGACAGTCATCACTGTGCACCACAAGATGCAGAGAGAATCAGTGTGGAATGAGAACCAGGCACCCATATCCGTTAAATCTAGACATCTTGCTGCTTGTTTGTATTGTATATTGGGACAGCTACTGCCCTATTACATAACTTATAAGGGCCAGAAAGTCACTGGAAGGTAACAACCCACAGTAAAGCTCACACTATACACCAACCTTTGCTTCTGCATCTGACTGTTGATTACCTAGGACCCTGATGTGCCGTGGGTGCCAATACAACACCAGGCCTTTGTACCAAAGAAAATCCAATTCAATTCAAATTCAAATCCTTTATTTCATGTAATACAAGGTGGGGGGTACTTATAGTTATACATTAAAGTTGATATTACAAGATGGCCAATAATATGCCTAGGTATGCCTAGGCTTTTCAGGCAGTCTTATGATAGGTCTTATAGCCTTTATGTTTTTTTGTGAATTTCACTCCATCAAAAGCACACGTGGAGGAGTTAAGTCTTCATGATACAATTCAGTCTTGGGTCACGAGGGAGTTACTAGTACCACCAGGAGTCAGGGTGAAAACTACTTTGTTTATGTTATATTTGGCTGGATTTGGATGATAAGTATTTTTTTAACACACCTATCATCTCCCACTGATGCAGGGTGACCCGAAAAAGAAAGATCTAAAGTTTTCCACTTTACATCTAATAATATATACAGGAGAACGGAGGTTACTAGTCCCATGCTCCTGGCATTTTAGTCGCCTTTTAAGACACACATGGCTTACGGAGGAAGAATTCTTTTCCATTTTCCTCGTAGAGAATGATAAGTATGATAATTTATAATATAATTTAAAAACAAAAAAGTGTGAATGTGCCCTCAAGTCATCTAGCCTATGTTTGAATACTTACTCATGATTCTGCTTCTTCCCATGTGCTCACTGTTGTCAGTGGTGGAGAGTGAAGTGGTGGTAGTTTGTTGGAGGAGAGAGGAGTGCCTTCTGGTGTGGTGGTGATGGTTGTGGTGCCTGAGGGAGATGTCATGTGCCTGGAGTTGTTGGTGTACCCTGGGAAAGACGAGGCCAGTGCCACGTTCACACGCCAGGACGTAGATACCTTCCAGGTGTTGCGTAGCCCGGCTCACCTGTATGCCAACACTCATCTAAATATTTACCAAAGACTCAACACTCAACTAAGTTGAAATTTGGGAAGTTTATTAAAACTTAATAATTTATCATGAGCAATTAAGAATACTTTTAAAATACAATGCTATTTATACAGGGCTTCCTGTATGTAGTCATGGATGTGTGTTTGTGTACTCACAAGATAAGATAAGATTTTGTTAAGAATTTTAACCCTGGAGGGTTAGCCTCCCAGGATAACCCAAGAAAGGCAGTGCGTCATCGAGGACTAGGGGTTGAGTCACAGCTCCTCACACCATGTGTGTGTGTATTCACTTATTCATGGTTGCATGAGTCGAGTCACAGCTTCTGGCCCCAGTGTGTGTGTGAGCAGAGAGAGATTGTGAGAGTGAGAGAGAGGAGTGAGTGTGAGAGAGAAAGTGAGAGTGACTGAGGTGAAAATGTGAGAGTGAGAGAGAGAGAGCAACCTACCAGTCTCCAGGTGACAGTAGTTGTAGTGGGTGAAGGGTGGGCTGGGTAGCCTTGCTCCAGGGTGGGCATGAGAAGGGATGCCCGTGCCTCCACCTCATCCACACCCACCACGCCCACACCCACAGTGCCGTGCGTCACTCCTCCGCCCACCACCCTCACTGGAACCACCAGTCCGCCCACCTGAAACAAATTTATGCTAAGGTAATTAATATTTCTGCCTAATTGGCAATCTATAATGGAAAAAAATCAAATCTTCTGGTTAAAGCAACTTGAAGTATTAAATTAGTTAATGCATGTTTTGAAATAAAAAAATATTCAATTATGAGTGTTGAAAATACATTATTATTATTATTATTATTATTATTATTATTATTATTATTATTATTATTATTTATTAATGTGGATCTTAAAGAGGTTGCCTGTTTTTTTCTTTTTCCAACTTTTTATTTTATTTTATTGTTTATAACTCCAGAATACCTCATCCAATTGGCATCAAATTTTCAAGGTTTGTGCATGGTAACTAGGGCCAGATTCTTGGAATAGTTGCCCTATGACCAAAGTTACTGAACCCATTCCCAGCATCCTGGAATGTCTGGGATACCTTCCAAATCCCTCAGTGACATACCTGGGGGGTGTTCTGGGAGGGTCAATGCCCCCACAGCCCAGTCCGTGACCAGGCCTCGCACTGGATCAGAGACTGATCAACCAGGATGTTACTGCTGGCTGCATGTTGCTTCAAATGTTCAGAAAAGATGCCATTAATCTGACGATGGTGGAGAATGAAATTCAAGTGTGTGATGGTCCACATCTGACTATTTTATGTGTAAGATTTTTTTCCCGTTAAATCAAGTTAAATAAATTTGTTTATTTGAATGGCTGTGAATGGCTTCAATATTTAACAGCTGATGCATCTTAGGGCTATTTGTGTGCTGGCAAATTTCATGATGTAATAAAATAGTTAAACAGAAACTTGGAATTGTTTCAGTCCACGACATAAGTGAACCAAGACTCGTCTGATTGCGTTCAAATTTTCACCACTAATGTGGCTTTCGGAACACAAATTTAATGCTACTACTACCTGGAGTCTACCTGGAGAGAATTCCAGGGGTCAACGCCCCCGCGGCCCGGTCTGTGACCAGGCCTCCTGTTGGACCAGAGCCTGATCAACCAGGCTGTTACTGCTGGCCGCACGCAGTCCAACGTACGAACCACAGCCTGGCTGGTCAGGTACCGACTTTAGGTGCCTGTCCAGTGCCTGCTTGAAGACAGCCAGGGGTTTGTTGGTAATCCCCCTGATGTATGCTGGGAGGCAGTTGAACAATCTTGGGCCCCTGACACTTATTGTGTTGTCCCTCAACGTGCTAGTGGCACCCCTGCTCTCCATTGGGGGGATGTTACATCGCCTGCCGAGTCTTTTGCTTTCGTAGGGAGTGATTTTTGGGTGGCATAAGCGCCAATTTACTTATTTTATTAGTGAAACTCATTTATATTCAATAATTTAAAAATATTATCTTATATAATTGTCAATAATTTGAAAAAGAATATAAATGAGAAAGGAACTGAAAAGAATAAAAATTCATATTTTTATGGCATTTTTAAATTTAACAAGGATAGCCTTTCCTATTTGTGCAACATTTCTCAGCAATGTTTTTCATTTCTTAATCCAATTTTTTTGTGTATAATTCGAGAATGCCTTATTCAACCATTTTTCAATTTTCAACCTTGGTGTAATGTATCTACAGCATAATTCACATGACTATCTGTTGGCATGACTGCACAATGTTACATACACCATTCCTAGGCGATCACTAATGTGATCGCCTTTAAAATTTCCACACTGGTGCATCTTCCTTTAAAAACACTATTTTTCAATATTTTCTTAATCATTTTTTTCTGCATTTTTATTAGTTTTTTAATGATTTAAAATGCTGTAAGCAAATATAATTGTGTGGGGCAAATCTGTCCGTGAACTATATATTTTTTTAAACTTGGAATCATTGAAATTTTCTTCAAATTGGACTATATTAAAAACACAAAATTCAGTTTTTTTCTTACACGGTTGTAGAGAATTTTAAAGCTAATTCAACTGCAAAAAAAAAAAAATATTGAAAAATAATTGAATACTCTAATTTTTTATAGCGATTTTATTTTTGCATGATGCCAAAGCCATCCATCTGTTAGCTACAGTTTCTCATTATCATATAAGGTTTTTTATTTATAACTTCACAAAGCCTTATGAAATCAGCTTCAAATTTCAAACACTGGTCAACTATTACTAGGGAAAGCTTCATAGAGCAACTGACAAGCACAGGTTCTTCCAAAATTGATTTCCACAAGATTGCTTTAACAATCCTCTTTTGATCAGTATCATAATTTCAGACTTTTTAATACCCGAGTATTAAAAATCTTAATGCCCTAGTATTAAAAAGTGATAATAGCTGTGTATAATACATATTTTTATATTTTGCTGCATTAGAATTTTGTGACCACTCTTCACTATTCCTTTTGCCTGCACTGAGGTAGAGGAGACTGGACTAATGTGACACTGGGACACCTTTCATGGATCAAGCAGTGACCAAAATACATCTAGTTATTATTATTACAAGGAGTAAAGAGTACCTCATTGGCGGCCATACACGCCCAGAGACCTTCATGAGTGGTAGTGACATGAAGACTGTGTTCTGAGTCCACCCTCACACCACCTGCACCACCACCTGTATCACTACCTGCATCACCTGTGCCACTGCTGTACACCACCACCTGGGGAGCTTCTCGTCCCACCTGCTGATTCTGCACACCATCTGTGACACAAGAGAGATGGAGTTAGTACACATGCAGTGGAACGATCTGAATGATGAAGTGCTGGCAGCATATTTCACAAACACTTTTAAGAAAAGGTATTATATAGCTTATGAGGTTAGGAACTGAGTGTGACTGTCAGTAACTGAGGTGGAGCCAGACTGCAGATGTGGGCAAACAAGTGACTTCTTGAGTTCAGTCCGAACAAATGTAAATCCATGCAAATTGGTGAAGGAGAGGGTAGACCAGACACAGTACAGAGTGGAAGGCGAGAAGCTGCAAATATCTGAGTGTAAAGGACCTGAAGGTAAATATGACACCAAGCATATCGCCAGAAATACACAAACTGTACAACGCCAGTGGCAAATGCAAGATTAGTAAACCTCAGAACAGTATTCTGGAACCTGAATAAAGAATCCTTCATAAAATTATATACAACACACATTAAGCTAATCGTATGCATCACCAGCATGGAACCCAAACATGATAAAGTCTGATTTGCAACCAAGCTAGTATCAGAAGTGAGAGAGATGCTCTATGAGAAGTTGAAGGAACTCATCCCTGACGACCCAACTGCAGACAAGAACAAAGATAGATATGATTATGACATTTAAAATCCTAAGAGGAATAGACAGGGCAGATAGGGTCAGACTGACTTAAAAAGGCCAGGATGAAGAGGACACAGGTGGAAGGTGAAGACACATATGAGCTACAAGGATGTAAGGAAGTACGTATTTCTATCGTCTCAGGCTGGTTGAAAAGTTCAGTGATTTGGATGAGGCAGTGGTGGAGACAAGGCCAATACACAGCTTCAAGAATAGATATGACGTGATAAGGCCCAGAAGCCAGAAATCTGTGATACCGATCAAGGTGGTATAGCAGGTGAGGCCAGGAGCTGAGTCTCGACCCCTGCAAACACAACTCTGAGTACACGACTCACCACTGGCAGGGCTACCCACCACTAACACTCACTACTGGGTGGGCTACCCACCGCCCACTCACTACTGGGTGGGCTACCCACTAACCACTGGGAGGGCTTCCCACACTCACCACTGGGTGGGCCGCCCACCACCCTTGCTGCCTCCCTGCGGTCGTGGTTCTCTCTGGCCCAGAAGACGATGGGCGTGGGCGTGGCAGTGACGGGGCAGGTGATCTTTCGTACGTGTGTGGGTGTGATGACAGCGATGCGTGGGTGGACCCCGCCCTCAACCCGCGGGCGTTCTGCGGGAAGACCAGGAGGGGCGTGAGGGTGGTTCATACTTGGAGGGGCATGAGGGTGGTTCATACTGGGAGGGGCATGAGGGAGGTTCATACTGGGAGGGGCGTGAGGGTGGTTCACACTGGGAGGGGCGTGAGGGTGGTTCACACTGGGAGGGGCGTGAGGGTGGTTCATACTGAGAGGGGCGTGAGGGTGGTTCATACTGGGAGGTGCGTGAGGGTGGTTCATACTGGGAGGGGCGTGAGGGAAGTTCATACTGGGAGGGCCGTGAGGGAAGTTCATACTGGGAGGGGAGTGAGGGTGGTTCATACTGGGAGTGGCGTGAGGGAGGTTCATACTGGGAGGGCGTGAGGGAGGTTCATACTGGGAGGGGCGTGAGGGAGGTTCATACTGGGAGGGGCGTGAGGGAGGTTCATACTGGGAGGGGCGTGAGGGAGGTTCATACTGGGAGGGGCGTGAGGAAGGTTCATACTGGGAGGGGCGTGAGGGAGGTTCATACTGGGATTGGCGTGAGGGAGGTTCATACTGGGAGGGGCGTGAGGGAGGTTCATACTGGGAGGGCGTGAGGGAGGTTCATACTGGGAGGGGCATGAGGGAGGTTCATACTGGGAGGGGCGTGAGGGAGGTTCATACTGGGAGGGCGTGAGGAGGTTCATACTGGGAGGGCGTGAGGGAGGTTCATACTGGGAGGGGCGTGAGGGAGGTTCATACTGTGAGGGTGTGAGGGAGGTTCATACTGGAAGAGGTGTGAAGTGGTTCATACTGGGAGGGGTGTGAGGGAGGTTCATACTGGGAGGGGCATGAGGAAGGTTCATACTGGAAGGGGCGTGAGGGTGGTTCATAGTGGGAGGGGCGTGAGGGTGGTTTATACTGGGAGGGGCATGAGGGAGGTTCATACTGGGAGGGACGTGAGGGTGGTTCATACTGGGAGGGGCGTGAGGGAGGTTCATTCCAGTTCAGCTCTGGGTGGGCTGAACTGGAATGACCTGACAGTGGGTCAGGTAGGTAGTGATTGCCAATATGATGTTTTCCAGAGAATAGTTCTAGCTGCTCAGACAACTTATGTTCCTAATAGGGAAATCAGATCAAACAAAATGATCCTAAATGGATGAACAATAGATTAAAACATCTCATTGGTCAAAGAGAGGCATATATAGGCGAATCAAAAAGGAGAGGGGCAATTAAATAATATATTCAGTGTTATGAGGGTATTATGGACTTGTTATGGGGGCTATGGAACCCAGCATGTATTGTTGTAATTAAATAACATGAATGCCTAATTCTATTGAATTAATCAGCAGTACTGCTCAGGAGAGTTTACAAGGCTTGGCCAGCCTTAAAAGCTTAAGGGCTGATTTAACTGATTTTCTCAATATAATAGGTTATATAAATAATGCACACATTTAATTAAGTATTAAAATA
>WNWK01040435.1:0-16970 GCA_009830355.1 Cherax destructor | reverse complement strand
TGGACAGGCTGCAAGCCTGGTCAGCGATTGCTTCGGGAGTTCAACCCACCAAGTGCAAAGTCATGAAGATTGGGGAAGGGCAAAGAAGACTGCACACGGAGTACAGTCTAGGGGGCCAGAGACTACAAACCTCACTCAAGGAAAAGATCTTGGGTGAGTATAACACCAGGCACATCTCCTGAGGCGCACATCAACCAAATCACTTCTGCAGCATACGGGCGCCTAGCAAACCTATGAACAGCATTCCGACATCTTAATAAGGAATCGTTCAGGACCCTGTACACTGTGTACGTTAGGCCCATACTGAGTATGCAGCACCAGTTTGGAACCCACACTAGCCAAGCACGTAAAGAAACTAGAGAAAGTGCAAGGTTTGCAACAAGACTAGTCCCGAGCTAAGGGGTAGGTCCTACGAGGAGAGGTTAAGGGAGATCGACCTGACGACACTGGAGGACAGGAGAGATAGGGGGGACATGATAACGACATATAAAATACTGAGAGGAATTGACAAGGTGGACAGGGACAGAATGTTCCAGAGATGGGACACAGCAACAAGGGGACACAGTTGGAAGTTGAAGACTCAGATGAATCACAGAGATGTTAGGAAGTATTTCTTCAGTCACAGAGTGGTCAGGAAGTGGAATAGTTTGGGAAGCGATGTAGTGGAGGCAGGTTCCATACATAGCTTTAAGAAGAAGTATGATAAAGCTCATGGCGCAGGGAGAGTGACCAGTAGCGGCCAGTGAAGAGGCGGGGCCAGGAGCTGTGACTCGACCCCTGCAACCACAACTAGGTGAGTACAACTAGGTGAGTACACACACACACACACACACACACACACACTCAGACACTGGGATTATTAACCATCCTGGGTTTATCTTAAGTACTTAAGTATTGATAAGTAAGATACTTCTCTAACTGTCAGGTATCTTTATTAAGAAACATTTCTCCTACACAAGACCACTGATGCTGCTCCTGTGTATTACACTGAAGAAGCTAACCAGTACTGTCTTCTAGCACATCTACTGTCATGTCAAGTCTACCAGTACTGTCTTCTTGCACATCAACTGTCATGTCAAGTCTACCAGTACTGTCTTCTTGCACATCTATTGTCATGTCAAGTCTATCAGTACTGTCTTCTAGCACATCTACTGTCATGTCAAGTCTACCAGTACTGTCTTCTTGCACATCTACTGTCATGTCAAGTCTACCAGTACTGTCTACTTGCACATCTACTGTCATGTCAAGTCTACCAGTACTGTCTTCTAGCACATCTACTGTCATGTCAAGTCAACCAGCACTGTCTTCTAGCATATCTACTGTCATGTCAAGTCTACCAGCACTGTCTTCTTGCACATCTACTGTCATGTCAAGTCTACCAGCACTGTCTTCTTGCACATCTACTGTCATGTCAAGTCTACCAGCACTGTCTTCTTGCACATCTACTGTCATGTCAAGTCTACCAGCACTGTCTTCTTGCACATCTACTGTCACGTCAAGTCGACATGTTTCGGAATAATGATACAGTTACATATGTGTCTTACTTATCTACTTGTCAGTATTGTATACCATTATAATATTCCTACTTAAGTATTATCCAGGTGTTTCATTGTATACTACGACAATGTTTATCTTCCGTCCAGCTGATCAAGAGTTTCTTCAACGTTCTCTCTTTTACTTCAATTATTGTAGTCTAGCTTTTCATTTGAGGTATTTTAATTTGGGGGCTCTGGTGGTCTGGTGGCTAAAGCTCTCGCTTCACACGGCGAGGGCCTGGGTTCGATTCCCAGCCAGGGCAGAAACATTGGGCGTGTTTCTTTACACCTGTTGTCTATGTTCCCCATCAGTAAAATGGGTACCTGGGTGTTAGTCGACTGGTGTGAGTCGCATCCTGGGACACTGACCTAATCTGCCCGAAATGCTCAGTATAACAAGGGACTTTCTATATAGTAGTATGTCATTGATGTCAGCTAGGCCTGTATACCATGTACATGTACTTGTAGTAAATAAAGATATTATTATTATTATTATTATTATTATTATTATTATTATTATTATTATTAATATTAGCTTTATTTCTCAATAAAAATGTAAAAGATTTTAGGAGTTCCCAATAGTATAAGTTCAATAGTGTAAGTCCAGTAGTGTAAGTACAATTGTGTAAGTCCAATAGTGTAAGTCCATTAGTGAAAGTCCAATAGTGTTGTGGAATACAACACTACCATTGACTTGTATAGTAAAACTTAATATCTAAAGATTACGGCTCTGTGGTGCAGTGGTCAGCACGTCTCTGTGGTGCAGTGGTCAGCACGTCTCTGTGGTGCAGTGGTCAGCACGTCTCTGTGGTGCAGTGGTCAGCACGTCTCTGTGGTGCAGTGGTCAGCACGTCTCTGTGGTGCAGTGGTCAGCACGTCTCTGGTGCAGTGGTCAGCACGTCTCTGTGGTGCAGTGGTCAGCACGTCTCTGTGGTGCAGTGGTCAGCACGTCTCTGGTGCAGTGGTCAGCACGTCTCTGTGGTGCAGTGGTCAGCACGTCTCTGTGGTGCAGTGGTCAGCACGTCTCTGTGGTGCAGTGGTCAGCACGTCTCTGTGGTGCAGTGGTCAGCACGGCTGTGTGGTGCAGTGGTCAGCACGGCTGTGTGGTGCAGTGGTCAGCACGGCTCTGTGGTGCAGTGGTCAGCACGGCTGCCTCTAAAGCAGCAGACTCGGGTTCAACTCCCGGCGGAGTCTTTTTTTTCCTTCTTTTCATTCGACTAAGATACATTATATTAATATTCTATGGACTTAATCCTGATTTTTATGGAATTTTAATTATTTTCCTGGAATGTTTTAATTAAACTGGTAAGGGTCACAGATCTCCTGGGAAATTACAAATATTTAATCCTTCACCAACATGAAGGTAGTTAGTTCCTTTAAAGGAAAATTTATACAACAATAAAGTATATTGTAATATACGTATGTACTTTATTGGTGTTTTATGTTTGTTTACTGTTAGAACTCAGTCTGAGGAAGAGAATAACTTCTATATTCTAATTGTTGAATAAAATTACTATTTACCCAACTTTGCTAATTTAAGTCTCTGCTAAAGTTGTATGTTGTTTGTCTGTGATTGTTTGTAACAACACTGTGTTGTGTAGACCGTCTTTGTTAGAGGTTACCTACATATACATGTACTGTGTGAACTGTGTGTAGTGTACTAGTGTGTTGTACATCATGGTACTTGTACTAGTGAGTTGTACACCATGGTACTTGTACTAGTGAGTTGTACATCATGGTACTTGTACTAGTGAGTTGTACACCATGGTACTTGTACTAGTGAGTTGTACATCATAATACTTGTACTAGTGAGTTGTATATCATGGTACTTGTACTGGTGAGTTGTACACCATGGTACTTGTGCTAGTGAGTTGTACACCATGGTACTTGTACTAGTGAGTTGTACACCATGGTACTTGTGCTAGTGAGTTGTACATCATGGTACTTGTACTAGTGAGTTGTACACCATGATACTTGTGCTAGTGAGTTGTACACCATGGTACTTGTGCTAGTGAGTTGTACACCATGGGACTTGTGCTAGTGAGTTGTACACCATGGTACTTGTGCTAGTGAGTTGTACATCATGGTACTAATGTGAGTCTGAGGTGTTTTGTGTGATACCACTTTCATATAATCCATCCCGTGTTGGACTCAGACACTGTAAGAGAGTTAAACACTTATGTTCATATGTTATATGTGATTATTAATTTCCACTCAGACTTTAAACATATTTGTGCAAATTATCGTTATTATTCAGATACATATCACTCTTCCTGTTTTACCAAATCCATAAACTAGTGAACACAAGTGAAATGTTTAGTCTGTAACTATCAGGTGTTTGTCAACAACAAGCACAGGTGTGTAAGCAGACACAAGCACAGGTGTGTAAGCAGACACAAGCACAGGTGTGTAAGCAGACACAAGCACAGGTGTGTAAGCAGACACAAGCACAGGTGTGTAAGCAGACACAAGCAGCTCTCACATATATGACCTTGTTTTGATTTCGCTTTTCATTTTAAAATATATTCAGTTATTATTATACTTGATCTTTTATTAATTTTGTTCAGAATTACTTTTAATAATAACTTTTATTACCCTAACAATGTAAACGTGATTTCCTTTTCTTATTACATTATATATATTTCACATAATGTTTATAATGTTTAATTAACATTTCGTAATTATCTATACGCTATTATATATTTTTGTGGTGTTTCATAATGAGTGTTAAAGTTGACAGCTGGAGCTGGATTGACCTGAGCGTCGGTAAGATGGGATGGAAGAAGGATGGGTAAGGATAGAAATATGGGAAAAGGTTTGGGAAGAGTAGGAGGAGGGAATATACAGGTGAGTGGCACGTCCACTCTGGGCGACATGTGCAGGTAAACTGCAGGCGTTGTTGTTGTAGGTGTGTGTGATGCTGAGAGGAGTTGTATCAGCTGATGAAGCGGGTGTAGTTGTACTGCAGGAGGCTGGCAGGCGGCGGTGGGAGAGGCACAGAAGGCAGCTGTATCAGGGTCGATTAATAGTGGAGGAGAAATCACTGATACGTTCCATTGACGAGTGAGGCGAACTGTCGTAGTGAGATGTGTTTCAATTTAATTGGACGTAGTAGCATAGGATGCTGGAGGTCATGTATAATGTCTTCAATGGTATTGAGTGGAGTGGCAGTACAGGTGAACTTGACAGTTCCTTCTTGGAGACGTTGATTAAGCTCAGAGGGCATCATTGTTGTGGGAAATTGTAGAGTAGTCCAATATCTGACACCATGCATGGTACATGGTGGTAGTGACGGAGTGGAAGTGCTGGAAGACGAAGTCTCTGATTGGTTCGAAGTAGGAGGAGATGAAGGCTTCTCATTGGTGGTAGGTGGTTGTGGCGAGACTGGCAAGGAGGCAGCTGATTGGTTCTTGGTAGAGGTGTGAGATGGTGGTGAGCGCTCATTGGTTGTTGTGGGCGTGACGTCAGTATTAGATAGTGTTGGTGTTGGAGCAGCCGCTGAGCCACCAGCAGGTGAAGTGATGACGACAGGATGCTGGTTGTTGTTGAGTATCACAGAAGATGGTGGAGAATCTGGGAATTTGAACTCTGGCATGTTGTTTAATTTGAAGAGTTCGTTGATGGAGGTGTTGAATGTCCCAGGAACAGCAACATTATGCATATGAGCATAAATCATACAGTAGTAGATGGTGGTTGGGTCACTGGCAGGTGCGATGTTGTTAGTAGTAGGTTGCGTGGAAGTGGAGAATTTTAGTTGTGGTAGCTTGTAGTTTTGTAATAGCAGCATAGGTGGTGATTTTGAAGATGACTTTTCTGTGCTGCTTCTTGGGTCTTCTTCAGGATGTCTTTACGAGTGGGACATTTAGCAGCAAGAGTGTGATGATCGTTGCTTTTACAGTTGAGGCAAGATGGTGTTGGTGGAGCAGCGGCGGTGCATGATCTAAAATCATGTCCTTCACTACTACATGTAGTGCAAAACTTCTTTTCCTTCACAGGACAGTCGCTGGTGTTGTGTGCATAAGAGTAACAGGTCCAACAGTGAGAAATGTAGTGGAATCTCTCAGCTTCGATGCAGGTGGGGCTGACGAAGTAATAATATACAACAAGACCGTCGGCTAATGCAGTGGCAGCCATGTTGACGTCAGTAAACGTGACCTTGAGCATGGAGGAAGCTGTAGGTATTTTCATGATGCTCTCCACTGTGGCCCATGAGTTTTGATCTTCAATGGATGTCTTGAGTTCGTCTATAAGTTGAACTGTGAGAATCTTATCAAGTTTCTTAAGGAAAACTGTTCTCCTTGCCCTGAGAGCTGGAGATGACATGACAGTAAATCCTCGATCGGAGATAGTGGTGGTGGCTGTTGTAGTGAGAGTGGTGGTGGCTGTTGTAGTGAGAGTGGTGGTGACTGTTGTAGTGAGAGTGGTGGTGGCTGTTGTAGTGAGAGTGGTGGTGGCTGTTGTAGTGAGTAGCTTCTCTGCATCTTCATCATCGTTGCAGACAACAATAAATGCTTCTTTCAGGGTCAATATGGTGTTGAACTTCACCTGTAGCACGCTCCTAACAGCAACTGCTAGAGCAAGTTTTGTAGAATCATTCACAGTGCCACTGTTGGGTTTGATCTTGACACGATTTGCATAACTCATCGTGATGAAGGTATAAATTCCCCTCCCCAACGGGGATCGTAGGGAGACTGAAAACCGAAAGTCAGAGCTGCTGTGACCGCACTGGGCAGAGTCAACAAGCAGAATGAAAGTTGACAGTAGTTATTGCACTTACAACTTTCTGCTGAAGTTAACTCATCTCAAGTGATCTATTTGCATAGAAATATTTTCTGCCTTATTTTTTTCATTGATTCTTTTGCAACTTAAGCCTTCAGGGTTAGTACGACTACATTATAAATCAATACAAAATGTCACAAATTTTCCCCCTAAATTACTTTATACATCAGTATTCATTAATGGAAGTTATCTGAGGATAAAGCATCCAGGATACAGCATCCAGGATACAGCATCCAGGATACAGCCAGAACGTCAACATACGAGAACGGTTAAGACATACACAAAATTAATACAACAAAACACAATAACAGAACATTGGTAAAGAACATTTAAGAATAGTTCAGTATACAAGTGACCTTCACCACAATATGTCGGTATCAACAGACAATTTACAATTAACAACACTACAGTAACTTACAATAAGTACACAAATATCAAAGACAAGTACAGTAACATGTAACAACAGTAACATAAAACAGTAGTAAAACAATAAACAGTAGAGAGACGCATAAAACAGTATAGAAACACATAAAACAGTGTTTTAACACAATAAATTGAGACACAAAACACTTTAGTAACATAAAACAATAAAGACATAAAATAATATAGTGACAAATAAAACAGTAGAATAACACATAAAAAATAGAATAACACGTAAACCAGCAGCATATTAGCACATAAAACAGCATAGTAAAGCATGTAAATGAATGGTTCAGAGAACCGAGGAGTTGATAAATTAGACACATATGTAACACTTGGGTATCTTTATTGAGGAAACGTTTCGCCACACAGTGGCTTCATCAGTCCATACAAAGAAGAATCGTGAAGATCAGGAGGAGTTTGAGGTAATCAGTCCCTCGGCCTTGAGTCGATGTAGTCAGTCCATCAATCTTGTAAAGAATACAGCACATGTGCGAAGGAGAACTTTTACACCGTAGGCAGGAGAGGTGCAGCAGTCATAGGTGGTGTCACATTTGACCAATGTGGAAGTAGGTGGTGGCCAAGGGTTAGGCAAGTGAAGAATTCCCTGTATTAAGATACCAAGATGTTGCTGTGTCAGACAGGATGTAAATGAATGGTTCAGAGAACCGACGAGTTCATAAATTAGACACATATGCAACACTTAGGTATCTTTATTGAGGAAACGTTTCGCCACTGTGAGAAAGCAATAATAAGACATTCCAGAAAAGTTTGAAAGTGTCTAGAGTCATGTGGCCAAAGAATAAAAATATTATTTAGAAAGCCAAAGAGAAGGACGTATTCCAGTAATAGGAAGTAGAACAATTACGAAGAATTTCATTTTAAGTTTATCAAGGAGATGGGACTGAGATTAGGTTAGGTTAGGTTTGTCAGGAAACACGACTAAGTGTTTCCTGACGCTGGTCTTAGTCACATGATGACCCGCAGCTGCAACCTTGGGTGACTGTGGAGAACCATTGCAACGCCAAATTGCAATACACAAATAACCCGGACTTGGGAGACTGAGACTTATGTCGACGTTATAAGTTTGCATCTGCTAAGTTCCTCTCGTATGTATATTGTTCCAGCCAAACTGTTGTCAACTTTTATTCTTTAACAAATGAAAATTTATGCTTCCCAGTAACAAGGAGAACCCTGGGTTCACGACCCAGTAACAAGGAGAACCTTGGGTTCACGACCCAGTAACAAGGAGAATCTTGGGTTCACGACCCAGTAACAAGGAGAACCCAGAGTTCACTACCCAGTAACAAGGAGAACCTTGGGTTCACGACCCAGTAACAAGGAGAACCCAGAGTTCACTACCCAGTAACAAGGAGAACCTTGGGCTCACGACCCAGTAACAAGGAGAACCCTGGGTTCACCACCCAGTAACAAGGAGAACCTTGGTTTCACCACCCAGTTACAAGGAGAACCTTGGGTTCACGACCCAGTAACAAGGAGAACCTTGGGTTCACGACCCAGTAACAAGGAGAACCTTGGGTTCACCACCCAGTAACAAGGAGAACCTTAGGTTCAGGACCCAGTAACAAGGAGAACCTTGGGTTCACCACCCAGTAACAAGGAAAACCTTGGGTTCACCACCCAGTAACAAGGAGAACCTTGGGTTCACCACCATGTAATAAGGAGAACCTTGGTTTCACCATCCAGTAACAAGGAGAACCTTGGGTTCAGGACCCAGTAACAAGGAGAACCTTGGGTTCACCACCTAGTAACAAGGAGAACCTTGGGTTCACCACTCAGTAACAAGGAGAACCTTGGGTTTTCCACCCAGTAACAAGGAGAACCTTGGGTTCACCACCCAGTAACAAGGAGAACCTTGGGTTCACCACCCAGTAAAAAGGAGAACCTTGGGTTCAGGACCCAGTAACAAGGAGAACCTTGGGTTCAGGACCCAGTAACAAGGAGAACCTTGGGTTCAGGACCCAGTAACAAGGATACCCTTGGGTTCAGGACCCAGTAACAAGGAGAACCTTGGGTTCACCACCCAGTAACAAGGAGAACCTTGGGTTCACCACCCAGTAACAAGGAGAACCTTGGGTTCAGGACCCAGTAACAAGGATAACCTTGGGTTCAGGACCCAGTAACAAGGAGAACCTTGGGTTCACCACCCAGTAACAAGGAGAACCTTGGGTTCACCACCCAGTAACAAGGAGAACCTTGGGTTCAGGACCCAGTAACAAGGAGAACCTTGGATTCAGGACCCAGTAACAAAGAAAACTTTGGGTTCGGGACCCAGTAACAAGGAGAACCTTGGGTTCAGGACCCAGTGACAAAGAGAACCTTGGGTTCAGGACCCAGTAACAAGGATAACCTTGGGTTCAGGACCCAGTAACAAGGAGAACCTTGGGTTCACCACCCAGTAACAAGGAGAACCTTGGGTTCACCACCCAGTAACAAGGAGAACCTTGGGTTCAGGACCCAGTAACAAGGAGAACCTTGGATTCAGGACCCAGTAACAAAGAGAACTTTGGGTTCGGGACCCAGTAACAAGGAAAACCTTGGGTTCAGGACCCAGTGACAAGGAAAACCTTGGGTTCAGGACCCAGTAACAAGGAGAACATTGGGTTCACCACCCAGTAACAAGGAGAACCTTGGGTTCACCACCCAGTAACAAGGAGAACCTTGGGTTCAGGACCCAGTATCAAGGATAACCTTGGGTTCAGGACCCAGTAACATGGAGAACCTTGGGTTCACCACCCAGTAACAAGGAGAACCTTTGGTTCAGGACCCAGTAACAAGGAGAACCTTTGGTTCAGGACCCAGTAACAAGGAGAACCTTGGATTCAGGACCCAGTAACAAAGAGAACTTTGGGTTCGGGACCCAGTAACAAGGAGAACCTTGGGTTCAGTACCCAGTGACAAGAAAAACCTTGGGTTCAGGACCCAGTAACAAGGAGAACCTTGGGTTCACCACCCAGTTACAAGGAGAACCTTGGGTTCACCACCCAGTAACAAGGAGAACCTTGGGTTCACCACCCAGTAACAAGGAGAACCTTGGGTTCACCAAACCAAACCAATGCTGAAAATCTGAGAACGCTCAGAAGATGCAGACTATAGTTATGGCATTGAGTCAAAAGATTTTTTTTAATATGGTACAATTTTGACACATTTTCCCATACATAATGAGTACAAACCTGGCTGTAAGATACATGCATAATGAGTACAAACCTGGCTGTAAGATACAACTATCTTTAAATACTGAAGCCATTAAGAAAAAAGCATACTGAAATTTACAATTTTCATAAAATGGGCAAATATGCATTTACACACTTGAATTTTACTCTCCAGCGCCATCAATATAGGAACCAGCTGGCTAGAGCGTTTGAAGGTATGAAGCTGAAGCTTTAGGAAGTTTCTGAAGCCATTCCAGGATGCTGGAAATGTGTTTAACAATATTCCAGGATGCTGGGAATGTGTTTAACAACAATGATCATAGTTAACATGTATCTGCCTATGTTTCAAGAATCTTGCCATATTTACCATACACAAGCGTCGAAAATTTGAAGCCGATCGAATGGAACCTTTTCGAAAAGTTGGAAGAAAAAATCTTTGGATCGAATATCAAGGGATCGAATATCAAGGGATCGAATATCCCCAGCTGCTGGTTTTTATTTTCATCTCATAACGTTTATAATGTGTGGAGGGGAGGAGGGATAATGTTTTATGATGGTCTAGAAGATGTTAGGTAAGTGAAAATATGAGAATAGAGAGAAATTCGTTAAATTGTTTAAAAATAGTTTCTAGAACTTTGTCTTCCATAAGATAATTCATGAGTGTCTTCTTTACCTTTTACACAAGTGTCTCAAACTAGTCACTTTTCACAAATTTCACAATGGATGACTTCAAAATGGCGAGAACCAACATTCTCCATCAGAATATTGAAATATATAAAGTTCCTGAAGTCTCTAACATTGAGGAAGTCTGATTTTTTCTGCCTCCAAATTTTCCATTTTATTTTGAGAAGACAAACATAATTTTAACCTCCATGAGGGAGAGCGCATATATGAATGGGTACAAATTTGTGTATATATGTGTGTGGGGGGCAAAGACAGACATGTGTGCGTGTATTTCTGATAACAGATGATCTCGTTCACCCAAAATACCTCATAAATGATTTCCATTAAAATTAGTAAATATATCAATTATAAATATATCAATATATCAAAACTTTCTTATTTTCTTTTTACATATGAACATTTTACAGAATCTGTATCAGATCAGATGTTTGCGAGTGTTCTTAATAGATAGAGAGCTGAGGCAAAGACCAGAAGGATCTGACTCATCAGTCCCCTACCCTGTATCTGTCATGCATCTGAGCCTGTACTTGGTTGAAAGATAGCTGGAGCTGGATTGACCTGAGCGTCGGTAAGACGGGGATGGAAGAAGGGTGGGTAAGGATAGAAGTATGGGAAAAGGTTTGGGAAGGGTAGGAGGTGGGAATGTACAGGTGAGTGGCACGTCCACTCTGGGCGACATGTGCAGAGAAACTGCAGGCGTTGTTGATAGGTGTTTGTGATGCTGAGACGAGTTGTATCAGCTGACGAGGCGGGTGTAGTTGTACTGCAGGAGGCTGACAGGCGGCGGTGGGAGAGGCACAGAAGGCAGCTGTATCAGGGTCGATTAATATTGGAGGAGAAATCACTGATAAGTTCCATTGACGAGTGAGGCAAACTGTCGTAGTGAGATGTGTTTCAATTTAATTGGACGTTGTAACATAGGATGCTGAAGGTCACGTATAATGTCGTCAATGGTATTGAGTGGAGTGGCAGTACAGGTGAACTTGACAGTTCCTTCTTGGAGACGTTGATTAAGCTCAGTGGGCATCATTGTTGTGGGAAATTGTCGAGTAGTCCAATATCTGACACCATGCATGGTACATGGTGGTAGTGACGGAGTGGAAGTGCTGGAAAACGAAGTCTCTGATTGGTTCGAAGTAGGAGGAGATGAAGGCTTCTCATTGGTGGAAGGTGGTTGTGGCGAGACTGGCAAGGAGGCAGCTGATTGGTTCTTGGTAGAGGTGTGAGATGGTGGTGAGCGCTCATTGGTTGTTGTTGGCGTGACGTCAATATTAGATAGTGTTGGTGTTGGAGCAGCCGCTGAGCCACCAGCAGGTGAAGTGATGACGACAGGATGCTGGTTGTTGTTGAGTATCACAGAAGATGGTGGAGAATCTGGGAATTTGAACTCTGGCATGTTGTTTAATTTGAAGAGTTCATTGATGGAGGTGTTGAATGTCCCAGGAACAGCAACATTATGCATATGAGCATAGACCATACAGTAGTAGATGGTGGTGGGGTCACTGGCAGGTGCGATGTTGGTAGTTGTAGGTTGCGTGGAAGCTTGGAGAATTTTAGTTGTGGTAGCTTGAAGTTTTGTAATAGCAGCATAGGTGGGTGATTTTGAAGATGACTTTTTCTGTGCTGCTTCTTGGGTCTTCTTCATAATGTCTTTACGAGTGGGACATTTAGCAGCAAGAGTGTGGTGATCGTTGCTTTTACAATTGAGGCAAGATGGTGTTGGTGGAGCAGCGGCGGTGCATGATCTAAAATCATGTCCTTCACTACTACAAGTAGTGCAAAACTTCTTTTCCTTCACAGGACAGTCGCTGGTGTTGTGTGAATACGAGTAACAGGTCCAACAGTGAGAAATGTAGTGGTATCTCTCAGCTTCGATGCAGGTGGGGCTGACGAAGTAATAATATACAGCGAGACCGTCGGCTAATGCAGTGGCAGCCATGTTGACGTCGGTAAACGTGACCTTGAGCATGGAGGAAGCTGTAGGTATTTTCATGATGCTCTCCACTGTGGCCCATGAGTTTTGATCTTCAATGGATGTCTTGAGTTCGTCGATAGGTTGAACTGTGAGAAGCTTATCAAGTTTCTTAAGGAAAACTGTCCTCCTTGCCCTGAGAGCTGGAGATGACATGACAGTAAATCCTCGATCAGAGAGAGTGGTGGTGGCTGTTGTAGTGAGAGTGGTGGTGGCTGTTGTAGTGAGAGTGGTGGTGGCAGTTGTAGTGAGAGTGGTGGTGGCTGTTGTAGTGAGAGTGGTAGTGGCTGTTGTAGTGAGTGTGGTGGTGGCTGTTGTAGTGAGTAGCTTCTCTGCATCTTCATCATCGTTGCAGACAACAATAAATGCTTCTTTTAGGGTCAATATGGTGTTGAACTTCACCTGTAGCACGCTCCGAACAGCAACTGCTAGAGCAAGTTTTGAAGAATCATTCACAGTGCCACTGTTGGGTTTGATATTGACACGATTTGCATAACTCATCGTGATGAAGGTATAAATTCCCCTCCCCAACGGGGATCGTAGGGAGACTGAAACCCGAAAGTCAGAGCTGCTGTGACCGCACTGGGCAGAGTCAACAAGCAGAATCCCATCGAGTAATAATCATGTGTCATGTGTCAATGTCATGTGTGTCGAGTAATGAATAATCGAATAATATTCGGTTGAAAGATAACTTATTTCAAATTGAGATATTCCAGATTCCAGATTTTCAGTTTAGATAACAGAGTAAAAAAGAAGGGTTCGTTAAAAAACAGCGGCTACAGTTCTTTGTGCATAGTTACTTTGAGGGAGGTGACTCTCCTGATTTTAATGGATAGTTTATGAATTGCTTCCTCTGTGTTTACAATCACTGTAATTTTCTTCTTTTGTTTCCTTTTAACTTCCCATGGCGACGTGGGTTAAAATTCTTTGTCTATAAGTCAAGTATGTGTCAGAACACAAGGTGACCACAGCTTGACAATACACTATGGTAGATAATGCATTGTGAAAACACCCTCACACACACACACACACACACACACACACACACACACACATATATATATATATATATATATATATATATATACTCAAACAAATCTGTAATTTTCTCCTCAAAGCTGAAGAAATAAGCAGACTCCACCGTACTCACTACGCTTATTTATCTGAGTGCAGACGATGTCCTGAATGATCTCAATCACTCACGACATCCCATAAATTATGTGACATTAATTTAAAATAATAAAAAAAAGCAGTAAAAGGAAGTCCTGACTAAACTGGCCTGGACTCGCCGTCGACTCCAACATGTGACTGTAGGTCTTCCAGGTTAACAAATATTTCATCATTAATTTATACATCTTACGTTCTAAAGTTAAACTTTTGAAGAAAATAGATGTTTTCGCCTTAAACACACATACTTTAAGTGCCCTTAATTTAATTACACCTTCTTATCCTGTACCCCATAAAATTTTTTGTAGGTAATTCATGGGTATTTGAGACTGTTTGTCTAGAAAGTTGTAGCAAAGTTACAATACTAGAATTATTTCTTTCCGCCCTCTACTCTTTTCTGTCACACTGCCAATCATGGTGTATCAGAAGGATCTCTCCCTATCCTTCACTACATCCTACTACACTGCCAGGGATAATATGCAAGAAGGATCTCTGCCTTTCTCATCTTCCTGCCATACTGCCAAAGATGGGGGGGTGGGGGGGTGGAAGGCGGAAGGCGATTTTAGGCATCCAGTACTGTGATGAATTAGATACATGTGCAACATTTGCAACAACACTTCTTCTCTGTGTTGGACTGAGGAAGTCACTGGTTTACGAAACATTTCCGCAATAAAGATACCCGAGTGTTGCACAAGATTATATTATGTTGTGTTGTCATACTTTAGTATATTTAATATTTCACTGAACACAATTACACAAAGTCTTCCAATATGTCATTCATGTTTATCATAAGTTACATATACGTAACCCACTGCGAGTCTTGCAAATACAACAGACAAATAACCAAATAAAATACAAAGTTTAACACTTATTACAGTTCTCGTGGAGGTAGACAAACAAATTAACACACGAGCACTTATCTACACGCAATAAAACTTTCACAAAAACACTTAAACTGGTAATTAAGGACAATAAAATATACTTAATGTAGATGAATCTTATAACATAAATAAAACTCCTAAAATTTCATTGAGTGGCCTCACCTTGGTGGGGGAACTGGACGGTAGCTTGGCTGCGTCTAGCTGGTGTACGGTCGTGGCTGTCTTGGTGGGTGTAATTACAGGACGCAGATTTCTGCTTAGCCAAGCACAGTTAGTGCTTGTATTTAAAGTTATCACTCTGTCTTCTGTCTACGTATTGTCATGTGTTTTGTAATTGTTTTTTTCAATAAAATATAAAAAAAAAAAAAATTCCACCCACCTGGACAGTCTCTACCGTAGACCAACTAGACAAGTCCTCGTTCCCTTTCAGCTAGATCACTGAGGGTGGCTGAGCTGACTTCGGGATACATAACCTGGGAAAAGCTGAGACTGGAAGATAACCTAAGGGAAGTGAGGAAGGGGAGACATCCGGGGGCCCACGGATGAATTCCTGGACACATGGACCTGGGGAAGGCGAGGATACCTTGAGGAAGTGGGGAAGGGAGAATGTGTGAGGGGGTCACACAGGTGGAATCCATGACACATGGACCTGGGGAAAGCATCACAAACACAGTAAGTGTGTGTGTCTGCGTGTGTACCTTAAAGACGAACCACTGGCCTCCACGTGGCAGGGTCTGGTAACTCAGAGAGAACTCTGAGGCTGACAATGGTCGCAAATAATAATGACCATTTCGATTTCTTATAAACTGACATGTAATTATTTAACATTTAGCATTTTGGGCAGCTTTAAAAAGGAAGTGTTTTGGGCTCGACCCGGTTTATCAACTTATTAAAACATACTACCACCATCTTAAACATTTTAAGATATTTTTTTTCACATATGAACGATTATTATTTAATGGAATCCGTATCAGCTGAGATGTTTGGGAGTGTCCTTAAGGTAAACAGAAGGACCTGCTTTCCTTTACTGTTTACGAGTTATTACAATGGCATCAAAGGATTTTAGCGGAAACATAACTTCACTCTAGCTACCTTTACTTCACTCTCCAGAGTTGAGTTAAAAACAGAAAAAGGAATGAACAGAGTGTAATTTCTGACCTGGTGATAGTAAGAACACCAGATCTCGTCCCCATTAATCTGTACAGATTCTTTCGAATCTGATTTCCTCCTGTTCATCATTTGTTGAATACTGTTCATAATAATCTTCCCGGTTAATAAACATTAACCACCACCTCTCGCAAAACAGTTAACACAAATAAACAAAGCACTAATACCTTTTTTATTTACCATGACATTTAAATGAGGGTTAATGAATTGATCAACGGAGCTCAGAGAAACACTCATGGACAATGATAAACGTCTCTCAAAACAACATGTAACAGATTTAAGATGACCGGGAAAAATCCTGGAATTTACTATATATTTAATACATAACATGTACTTAGACCTAAGCCAGAACATATGCTGAACACTTTACTCCCAAATAATAAAATGATTCTTGTTCACACCTGCACTGTTGGACAGATGTGATTGTGGATGAACCGAAATGAATAGTTTAAAGTTAGTTGTAATGGTGTATGGATGATGAAAAACTTAGGTAAGGGATGATTGATAGTTGTTGTGATAGATGGCTGATGGTAAACTGAAGTGATTTAATGTTAATTGTGAATTGTGGTCAGTGATAGTCGATGGAGATATGTTATAAACTTTGATAAGTTGAAAATACTGATGAATAATGGTGAGATGTTATGAATAGATGACAATGTGTTGTGGTGTTGCATGTTTGTAGATGAGTTATAGTAAGGAATGGTTGATGATTAGTTGAAATTATGGCTGGTTGATGGTTGATATTGGTAATGGATAGTTAATAAATTGCTTGTTTATTCTTTCTGTCCCAATGTGCATATTAAGAAGTGTGTTCACATATTTGTGATTTTCTTTGTGTTTATAATCATTGATATTTTTTCTGGTGTTTCCTTTCCACTTCCCAATAATGAAGCAGGTTAGAATCCTTTCCCTGTAAGTCACGGTATGTCTTAGAAAACAAATACAAGGTGACCACAGCTTGAGTAGATGTAGTAGACCTGAAATAACACTATGATACTCAGCCAAGATATTTTCTCAGCTACTCTGCTTAGTACAACAGTAATGACATGTAGGTTTAAACTGAACATAAAAACAAACATATTTCTTGCACTCGATGGTGCAAGAAATATGTGAAGGTCTTATGAGTAACCATACAAGTTATGAGGACTTATGAGTAACCATACAAGGAAGTTATGAGGGACCTATGAGTAAC
>WNWK01040434.1:12500-16970 GCA_009830355.1 Cherax destructor | reverse complement strand
AACAATTCCAAGTTCATCAGATACAATAAAACCATATCCATGATTGTTTCCAACAAATTTTGACTTAAAAGGGAAATGCATGTAACCCCACACTACATAGGCAAAACAATGGTATGCTGGGATCTCAGTCAGGTGCTCAGAGTGCTTAAAACACACCACCACCACAATATAGTGACCCAGCACTGGGAAGGAAGAGATGGAGGGGTGCAAGTTGATATTAAGAGGAAATAACACATAATCCATCCATTATATACAGTACACAGTAACCCATCCACCCATTACACATAGTGACCCATAAAAGTTACACTCAGTAACCCAACCATCCTTAAACAGAGAAGGAATTATTATAATATTCAAGGAAAAGCACAAAACCCATAATGGTCATACAAGACAAATGGAATGGGTGTAATTTTGGTTGGTAGTACCTAAGGAAGAGGGGAGTACAGTGGACCCTTGGTTTTCGTTCATCTCCAAACTCGAACAATTATGTAAGTGTATTTTTGTAAGAGCTTCTGTAAGTGTATTTTTGGGGGTCTGAAATGACTAATCTAATTTACATTGGTCCTTATGGGAAAAAATTCGTTCGGTAACAGCACTTGAACAGTATTCTGGAAAGAATTTTGAACGAAAACCGAGGGTCCACTGTATCTCCAATTCCTTGGATCAAGGGCCCTTTCACTAGCATCAAAGCACTTCCACCCCCATGAAGGGACAGTGAGACAAAATAGAACATAATCAATATGGTTATATACTGACTTAATATCTTATATGTATCAATACCAAAAATACAGTGCTCCTATGTACCTTCTGAGCAATAATTTTTTCAGGAACACCGTGTGAATTTCTGAGAGCAAGTTCACAAGGGTCCATAGCCCATGGAGTCTGAGGCTCCAGCACCAAAGGAATATAGTAATGTCTCTTTGCTATGTCAAGATAGAACTTCATTTCCCAGTTGCGCACATTTGTGTTGTCAATAATAATGATGTGAGAGTTTTCCTGTGCAGCATCGCTTGCCCTCTGTTGGCAAAATTCATGGGCGTCTTTGAGCTGGTCTCTGTCAAACTCATACCTATAGGATGCATAAAATGAAGAATAAGTACAAAGTGAGCACAAAAAACATATTAGTGAAAGAAGTGCCAGTCGATCAAATAATGAAAGTTACAACAATGGCATCAGTTATGAACTGGATGTACAGAGTTGTACTTAATACATATACAATTACAGGGAACACCAATGAAATGTAATGCAGTAAAATTCGAAAGAAAAATTTTTGTCATGTATAATAACTAAACATTTGTACAGCGTGTATATTGCTAAATATTTACTGAATAAATAATACAGTATTACCTCGAGTTACGAGCTTAATTTGTTTCAGAAGGCTGTTCGAGTGCCGATACTGAACGAATTTGTTCCCACAAGGAATAATGTAAATTAGATTAATCCGTTTCAGACCCCCATAAATACACTTACAAAAGCACTTACAGAAATACACTTACACAACTGTTCGAGTTGGGAGCTGCTCATATGTCAAGGCACCACTGTATTTAATATATGCTTATACACAAATTTAAAAAAGTAAAAGCATGGTACTAACTCTCCATTGTTAATGAAAAATAAATCTGCTGAGCACAAGACAGCACCTTCATACACTTGACTAAGCTTCTTCGCCAGGAAGGTCTTACCAGATCCTGGTACTCCCTTCATAATCACCATCACCTGTAAGGTAAATTTCAAAATTTAGTATCCATTACAACCCTCATAAAAGAAGTCAAAGTTTGTGTACTACTGCCAACATAAGATTGAGGTTTCCAGTTTAACAAGAACATCCATCCCAAACAATCCATGCCAAGACTCTCCTCAACTAACCTCTCATAGCAATCTATCACACAGATACTTTAAAACCATCAATAATTTTTTTCTCATGGTAATTCATAACCTACCATAATCTCTTCCATATCAAGATCAAGAAATTGCAACTAATTATAAGCTAATGAAGGAAACTGTCAACAGAGACAAAACGATGAAGGTAGCTTTAATTCCTTGGACCATGAGCCCTTCAACATCAAAGCACTCCCCTTAAAAGATAACTTTTTCATAAATTAATAAATTAATTAATTTTTGATATGGTATATGAATATCTGATGTATAATGGGCTCATATTTTTTGGTAAAAGACACTCAAAAATGTAAAGCTTAGTTTTACAATACAGTATTTTAAATAGCTGGCAATAAGATTTTTTTTATAAAAAGTATTGCTTTTTTTATGTAGTAGTTTGGTGCATGTGGTGCACTCACATTTTGTTTGGTAGAAAATTGGCATGCCACTGATACCTATGACAGCTTAAGTTTGGATAATTGAGTGTCAACTGTATTTTTTTTAGTATTTTAACTATACCCTTGAAAATTAATTTTATCTCAGTGTACTAACCTTGCTATTTTGAATAAAAGTAATAGTTTCATCATCATTTAAAACAGGAAAATCCAAGTATTGGAAATCCCCCTTGAGGCGCTTTGAGGGAGGTCTTTTGAAGGAGGTCTCAGGTGGGCTTGGGCGTCTGAAGCCACGGCGGAGTGGGCTGCGAGGAGTTGCAAGAGGGTATTTGGGAGAACTATCTACAGGGATAAGAAGGGAGGAGGAGGAAGAGCGTTGCTGTGTGCTGTCAATGTGCTCATCGACATCTGATGATACTGGGGTTGATGAGCGGTTCGAGGTGAAGAAATTAGATATACGACTAGCTGTCTGTCCCATTGTCTCGGAGTTCTGCTGCGAATTAACATCTGTGAAAAGAAATGCACACATTCCACACTACAAGAAAACAAAGATCCAGTAGCATAATATTAATTAAGATTTTAACTCTTGTATATACTATACCTACTCCTCTATCAACCATGCTCAATTTCTATCTAAATAGGGTGGACAAGATGCTTAAAATCAGAAAATTGGGTTCAAAAGTTGCTCAGAATCAGGACATTAGAAAACATTCATATTGTTTAACAGTGTCTTAAAAATTAATATAATAAAGGTCAACATAGGAGAGAGGAAAGTGAAAAAGAATAACAAAAAAATTAGGTAATGTAATATTGGATATCAGACTGGGAGTGGATTTGTCGGTGAATGGATCTGTGAAAGATGAGGTGAAAAATAGAATTGATAAAAGCCCAAAGTTGGGTGATTTATTGAGGACGTATCTGTGGAGACAAAGAATGTTATCAATAGAAGCAAAGAGGGAAATGTGTGAAAGTATAGCAGTGCCAACACTTTTACATGGGTGTGAAGCATGGGTTGTCAATGTTGCAGCAAGGAGGAGGTTTGAGGCAGTGGAAATGTTATGTCTGAGGGCAATGTGTGGTGTGAATATTATGAAGAGAATTCATAATTAGGAAATTAGAAGAAGGTGCGGGGTTACTTAAAGTATTATAAGGGGGCTAAGGAGGGGTTGAAGTGGTTTGGACATTTAGAGAGGTTGGAGCAAAATAGGATGACTTGGAGGGTGAATAAATTTGTAGTGGAGGAAAGCAGAGTAGGGGTCATAATAGGTTTGAGGGAGGGAGTAAAGGAGGTTGGAGCTTGGATATCCAACAGCCATATATGAGCATGTTACATAGGAGTAAGTGGAGGGCAAGTGGTTTTTATGACTTGATGTGCTGTTGGAGTGTAAGCAAGGTAACATTTATGAAGGGATTCAAGGAAACCGGTTACCTAGACTTGAGTCCTGGAAGTGGGAAATACAGTGCCTACACTTTGAAGGAGGGGTGGAGATATTGCAGTTTGGAGGGGCATCTGAATCATAGTATCAGCACGCCTCTGACAAGACAGTGATGGAGTGAATGTTGGTGAAAGTTTTTCTTGTTTTTTCGGGGTCACCCTGTCTCAGTGGGAGATGGCCAGTGTTAAAAAATACAAATGCGAGTGCAAAATGAGGATTTAGCTAAAGTAATGCTAGTACATATACGTATCTAAGTACAGTGGTACCCCGAGTTTCGTACAGCTCCCAACTCGAACAATTATGTAAGTGTATTATTGTAAGTGCTTTTGTAAGTGTATTTTTGAGGGTCTGAAATGGACTAATCTAATTTACATTATTCCTTATAGGTACAAATTCATTCGGTAACGGCACTCGAACAGCCTTCTGGAACAAATTATGTACGAAACTCGGGGTACCACTGTATATGTATATACAGCCTCTCCTCACTTAGCGATGTACTCGTTTACTGACAACTCGGACTTACGATGGGCTCTCTGACCAGTATGCATACCTAAATACTAATGTATTTCCTCTATTTTGTTTATTACAATATACAGTACACTACTGTATAAACATTCAAAAATATACTAAAAATGTTATAAATGGTGCAAAGGTGACATTAAAACAATATCAAAGATGGTTGACACAAACCCACTACCATTACAGTATGCTCCTCGCTTAGCGACGAATTCGTTTAGTGACGTGGTCTTAGGAATGGAACTCCG
>WNWK01040434.1:0-7500 GCA_009830355.1 Cherax destructor | reverse complement strand
ACTGAGGACAAGGCAGCAGGCACCAAAGTAGTATAAAACTGTAGTCATTCAAAGTGTACATAAAACTGTAAATGTATGAAGTTAAAAATACAGTACATATGTTATACTACAGTGTTATATAACAATAATACAGTGGTACCTTGACTTATGAGTTTAATTTGTTCTGTGACAGAGCTCGTAACTCAATGTGCTCATATATCAAGTTAATTTTCCTCACTGAAATTAATTGAAATGCCATTAATCCGTTCCAGCCTCCCCAAAAAAACCCAATTTTTTTGTTATGGGTTTTTAAATAAGAAAAATGTATTTATAAATAAGAAATATTGTATACTCCACCCACCACCATACTCCACCCACCACACTCTCTACTACACCCACCACCCTCACTACTCCACCCACCACCATATCTACTCCACCCACCATTATCACTACTCCACCCACCATCACTACTCCACCCACCACCATCTCTACTCCACCCACCACCATCACTACTCCACCCACCACCATATCTACTCCACCCACCATTATCACTTCTCCATCCACCACACTCTCTACTACACCCACCACCATCACTACTCCACCCACCACCATATCTACTCCACCCACCATTATCACTATTCCACCCACCATCACTACTCCACCCACCACCATCTCTACTACACCCACCACCATCACTACTCCACCCACCACCATATCTACTCCACCCACCATTATCACTACTCCATCCACCACACTCTCTACTACACCCACCACCATCACTACTCCACCCACCACCATCTCCACTCCACCCACCACCATCTCCACTACACCCACCACCCTCACTACTCCACCCACCACCATATCTACTCCACCCACCATTATCACTACTCCATCCACCACCCTCACTACTCCACCCACCACCATCTCTACTCCACCCACCACCATCTCTACTCCACCCACCGCCTCCACTACTCCACCCACCACCATCTCTACTACACCCACCACCCTCACTACTCCACCCACCACCCTCACTACTCCACCCACCCTAATCAGTACTCTACCCACCACTATCAGTACTCCACCCATCACCATCACTACTCCACCCACCACTATCAGTACTCCACCCACCACTATCACTACTCCACCCACCACTATCAGTACTCCACCCATCACCATCACTACTCCACCCACCACTATCAGTACTCCACCCACCACCATCACTACTCCACCCACCACTATCACTACTCCACCCACCACCATCACTACTCCACCCACCACTATCAGTACTCCACCCACCTTAATTAATGTTTCTGGAAAAACTCTGAGTATTGAAATGGAAGATACCTCTTCCCCAGATTTATACAAGAACCAAACAAGGGACGAGGTGCCTCACTACAATCTGGGATTAGTGTGGGAGTATTATCCTTCCAGTTATGTCTTGGAAGAGCATGTGGGATGGGACGAAGTACCTGACATTCCTCTGGGTACAGAGTTGGATTTGATTTCAGATACGCTGCAAATTAGTGGTGGCATATCTTAAGGTTGTTCATAACTCGGATTTTGGCTTACAACAAAGCAAAAAATCAACCGAGCGACGGCTCGTAACTCGGAAAACTCGTAAGTTGGGGCACTTGTAAGTCAAGGTACCACTGTAATAATAAAGTTACAATACTGTGACTGGAACACTGCACAAGTAACCCGCACATAGTAGCCTGAAACTTAGGGCAACGTTTCGGCTCGACTTGGACCATTATTAAACTAGACACAGAAGCGTGAAGGGCTGATGATGATATATTGACAGGAATGAAGTCCTGACATGGGAATTTTCACAATGGTGACCAGTTACTAGTTCCCAAAATGTGTTGGACTTTATAAGTTATATACAGCAGCTCTATCACATGGGTACGGCTATTCTTCAAGCCAAGTGGAGTACAGTTGACAACCCTATAGCAGCGACACCCCTATTACTAAGGCATGACGAGGGAAGGGAGCCACAATAAATATGAGAATGTGGTTTCAGGGATTTCAACCTTTCTTCGTATGGAAGATTTCTTATGCAACTTTGTCATCCTTCTTTGCATTTACACTGTATATCCATTCTGTAATATGGTGACCAGAACTGTGCAGCCTAATCAACGAGGGGAAATAACCTGCTTGATTTGGTTTTGAATGTCTCTGTTTTCTTGTGGATCTATCAGGTCGCATATGATATTGGTGAAGCACGTGATAGATTATACCATTTGTCAGCTCAGGAGTAATACGTGATGTCCTGCTGTGCTCTCTTGGGCTATAGTGCTCTTCACTGGTGACTGTTGTGGTGCTAGGGTTGACGCGTTGGCTGTAGTGTTCCTGCAGCACTGGGCCCATTGACTGCTAAGCAAAGGTGCAACCCCATCACTGATGTTTCCTCAGGTTCCTACATCGCTGTGGCCGGGGAAGTGGCCCTGGATTCCATGTTACTGTAGCCTCCTCTGGACAAGGCTGCTGCTCAGTGGGGAAGGCTCTACTTGATGTTGGAGGCTTGACAACTGGGGTTTTCCATGCTGCCCTGACATGGCAGAGCCTCTCTGGGCAGTGAAAGTTTCAGACATGACACTTTTTGCTGCAGTTTGGACACCGAGGCTATGTAGCGTCACCTCTCTTCACATACAGAGGTTAAAAAGACAGTATATATAGGCAGAGAGTGAGGTTCAAGTGACACATGGTGACCTGAAGAATGCCGTATTGGGATGAGAATGGGTAGACAATAGGATCATGTGACTCCTGTGTTGTTAAGTAGGTGGTGCTTTGCTTGGTTTGGTATCATGTATGCTAATGTTTTTGAAATTTTGTAGTTTCCAGTATTATGTTCTATGGTGTCGGTGATGGCGATTAGTAAGGCTTCCAGACATCATCAGTGTCTAAGATCTTGTTCTGTGAGAACGAGCTGTGCCTCGTCCCAATTCATCATATGTCCCGTGGAGTCCCTGAGGAGGTCACAGGCATACCTTAAGTCATCACTGTTGCTGGCGTTTCAATGTTCGTTGAGGAGGACTGAAAGATTTCTGCCTGTTTTCTCTATACATGTATAGTTCTTGGGACAATATCCACAGGGAATGGTGTAGATGCCCGCTCTGGAAGTTAGAGGTGTGGGGCTACATTTCGTAGTAAGGTCTTTGACAGATGATGTGTTTATGGTGGAAATACTTATGTTGATCTTAGCAAGTTCCTGTGTCACTCGTACCTCACTTATTGGATGGTAATTTGATGGAATGGACTTATCCCTTGATTTAAATATAGGAATTACATTTGCCATCTTCCACATCTCTGGCACAACATCAGTTTGGATGTTTCTTTGTATATGGCTGTTTGTTTGTGTGTGGTGCACTGATATAAAAATTGCTTGTGAGGAGGAGAATGAAATAGTTTGAAACCATGATCAAGTCCCACTGGTGTGCCTGGGCTGGGAGAAACATGGCCTGTATACAAGGCTGCCCAGCTTTTGAGGCATCTGTGGCGGAGTGGTCTAGGGTGTCACTTGGGAACCTTGTAAGCCTTCCCTGACGTGGCTTCGAATCCTGCTGACTGTGATCTTTCTCTGTATATGCCCGTTTGTTTCAATGCATTTTCTTATTTAGAAATTTCTAACAAAATTTAGATATGTACATTATTAAAAATGAGAACTAATATAATTATGAAGAAATTTAATCTTGACCCAATGGTCCAAAGTACAACTCTTCAAAAATACTGTCTGCAACAATATTTAGAAAAAATGCTATATTTATACGAGTCATATAGCACTACACAGAAGAAAAGCACACCGGGCAGTGAAGACAAAGCAGTTAATAGGCAATGTGAAACAAAGCTAAACTGTAGTAATTAATGAAATGTAACAAATTGTCCTTGGCAACAGCCTATAGACACCATATGAATTGGGTGGCACCTTTAAAGGGGGTTGAGAAAGTAAGCACAGCACAACAGGGCATAAAAAAAAATAGTACAGGCTGATAATAAAACACTGCACTCTGAGATATCTAACAAGGTGTGCTAAATTGTTACTATACTCTGACAAACCTGGCACAATGAAGCAGGGTGCCCATCTATGAGATGACCATGGATGAGTTGAGCATGTCCAATAAGCAGTTGTGAGAGGACAGTTTCTCACAAGTGCCAATGATGGAGTCAGGGAATGCAGATGCCTTGATGTAGTTTTACAAAAAACTTGATGGACATCATCTTGTACCAATGAATATGCTGGGTGAAAACTGGGTAATAGTCTGATGAGGGTAACTGCCTGTGGAGGGCCGGAAGTTCCCAAATTTATGAACATGCAGAAGAATCTGCAACAAGGAACAGAAAGGGAATCTACAAGACGCTGAATGCAGAAATTTAAAAGCTGTTAACATCCATAAGAATTCTATTGGTTGTGTGGTCATGAAGATCATGGAAGCTAACAAAGTAATGAAGACAGCATCACAGAAATCCTATAAAGAAGAAAGCTTAAACAATACATATACAGTGGACCCCCGCCTAACGAGCAAAATTCATTCCAGAAGCCATTCAAGTGCCATTACCGAACGAATTTACTTCCTTAAGAAATAATGTCACGTAGGTTAGTCTATTTCAGACCCCCAAAAATACACTTCCACAAGCACTTACAATATTATACTTACATAATTGTACGATTTCCGGGGTGCTCGTTGGGCGGGGGTCCACTGTATAATGATTTTTGAGATTACAGGACAGAAAGATCTCCAAACATAATGGAAATCCTGATAACAGTAAGCATACAGCTTGGAGAGGAAAGCTTTGATAAGTTCGCAGCTCTATAATTAGCGCCATTGTTTGCTATTTTTTTTTCAACACGTCGGGAGATTTTAAGAAACGGTAATTACCTATTTGTAGCTATGGAAGTAGAGCTATGCTTGTGGTGTCCCATCTCCAATAATTTGTGCATCGTATATTTTTTGTTAAATTTCCAATGAGTGAAGCACTTATTATATCCTCTTATAATTCAGGATCAAAAACTGCACTGGTGCCTGTGCCTAGAGATATGCTTGGAGACCACTTTACCAGAATACAGTATCTAGGTTTTCCTATCCATAAGAGCAAACTTATATAAAATTTAAGAAACTATAAACATGTTTTTTAAGGAGAAGGCAAAATGTTTTATACTTTTGTATACCGCTACCATTCAGGAATCAGTCACTGTGTCACAATATTTCATATGTATATATTTATAAGCAGATGATCAATATTTTCATTCTTGGTCATTAAATTTTGTATTAATTTTCCTTATTACATTGTAAATGGTTGAGGTATAAATGAATAATGCTTTATTCAATGAGCAGAAAGGAAAAGATGCAGACCCAAAGCATAGTATACAATTTCTTGCACAATCCAAACACTTGATCACAACCCCATGCCCCATATCAATGAATTAGTGATGATACACAAAACTGTGACTATAACCAAGGCTTGTGTCTGAAGCAGCAGTACTGCAGATCTCTTCTTCTTCGTCGTCCTTCACATCACTTCTCCAGCAGCTGCACCTCCACAACCATTCCATGATGTTATGCTCCTTCAACTGCCAACCATACAGTACAGTATATTCTCTTTTAAATTAGCAATAATAAGATGCTAATGATTTATCAATACTTGTCATAAATGCTCTGCATAATTAGTGGCTTTCCAAATAACTTGCATCTATTATAACAACTGTATTTGTAAATTTTGTGGGCTCTATTTGGAAATAAAATTCATTAGTCCTTTATTCTAAATTATACAGTAAATAAAATAATTGAAATATTCACAGAGACAGATAAGACAAACAAATAATAAATAATATGTATATGATATGTCAGGGGGTACAGAGGCATTAGCAGTTTCTTGAATTAAAAATAACTATTGCATAATTTTCCAGTTCTTTCTATGATGGTGACTGCCCACTTCAGTTCTCTTCACAATTCTTTAATAGCATACTACAGTGGTACCTCGGTATACGTCCGCTTTGGAATAAGTCCAACTTGGTATATGTCTTGTTTGGACGCAAAAATTTTTGCTTGGTATACGACCTTTGTTTAGAATATGACTTGCGTGCTAGAACTTGTATGGGTCAAAATGAGTCATGACACCACGCGCTACCCTTGTTTATACACACACAACCCGCACATATAAAAGGGAGGAGCTTACGATGACGTTTCGGCCCGACTTGGACCATTTACAAAGTCACACTAACACACAGAGACGGAGTTTTAGTTAGTTTGATATCTTTATTATGCACCCCATACCCATCCTGTGGGCGGTAGTCAAAAGATTACAGAGGTACATAATGGGTCCAGGGACTGGACCTCAAAGTTTGATAGCTGAGCAAGTTACAAAGGTAATGAACTCAGATGGTCACAATCATGACAAGTTACAAAGGTATTTGCAGATTACAGAGGTATATATAGGGTCCAGAGACTGGGCCCCAAAGTTTTGATAGCTGAACAAGGTACAATGGTAATTAATTCACTAGTTACAAGGTAATGAATCATGTAATTAAATTTACTTACGTCTGTACATGGTTGCACTCATGAACAAAACTTTGGGGCCCAGTCTCTGGACCTATATATCCTCTGTAATCTGCAATACCTTGTAACTTGTCATGATTGTGACCATCTGAGTTCATTACCTTGTAACTTGCTCAGCTATCAAACTTTGAGGTCCAGTCCCTGGACCCATTATGTACCTCTGTAATCTTTGACTACCGCCACAGGATGGTAGGGCATAATAAAGATATCAAACTAACTAAAACTCCGTCTCTGTGTGTTAGTGTGTGTGTATTGTTCCAGTCACGGTATTGTGCCTTTTTTGTTACCCTTGTTTACCTCTCTCTCGAGACAAAGCCACGACTGCCCACTAGCATCAGTACGCTAGTGGAGGAGTTAGTGGAGGGGCACAGGGAAGAGCTGACCACTGAGGAGCTGCAGGAACTTGAGAGGGAGGAGCACAAGACTAAGATGGATGCACTCTCTTCATTAATCAAGGAAATCTTTGCCAAATGGATGGACGTCAAAAACTTTGCAGAGAAGTACCACCCCCAACAAAGCCCAAACAAGCCACAATAGCATTGTCTATAATGACCAGACAATGTCACATTTCCGAAACATCCTGAGGAGAAGGCAGAAGCAAAGTTCTTTGGACAGATTTTTAGTAAGTCAAACCTGGTGAGCTTCAACCACGTCCAAATAGGAAAAAGAGACAGAAAAGAGAAGGGGACTCTCCTTCCAAACAATAACATTTCCTCCTCCTCTTTTCTCAGCACTATCCTAGTAGCCACTCGACTCTTTTCAGCAAAGTAAAGTGAGGTTAAATTTGCATTTATTTCATCTAATTCTTTTGTATTTATGTATGTATTTTAGTATTAAGCTGTGTTTAAATTACATATTTTAGTATTAAGCAGTGTTTAAATTATTTTATACAACCCCATCAATGTATAATATGCCAATAACAATAGGATTTTTTTTTCATGGGAATGGATTAATCATTTTCCCTATATTT
>WNWK01040433.1:0-16970 GCA_009830355.1 Cherax destructor | reverse complement strand
TAAATTATTAAAAATAAAAAAACTTTATAAAGCTGGAATGTTTGAATTGTGTGGATGTAGCGCAGATGATAAGAAAGAGAGATTGCCAGTGATATGAATGAAAGGAAGTTGGATGTCCTGGGTCTAACAAAACAGAGTTGAAGGGGGGGGGGTTTCAGGGGGAGAAATCTGAGAGTTAGAACTAAGGAAGGGGTAGCAATAATGTTGAAGGATCCATTAGGGAATAATAATTTTTTTAACACGTCATCCTAGCTGACATCAATGACATTCTACTCAGTGGAACCTTGGTACTCAAACTTAACCCTTTCATTTTTAGTACTGATGTCTTAGACTAGGGCGTTTGACGTACTAGTACGATAAATTCTACCCCCCTCAAATCAAGCAGAAAAAGGCTGGTGGGCCTGATGTGAGAGAAGGGGTCTGTGCGGTCAGTGTGCGCAGTAAAAAAAAAATCCTGCAGCACACAGTGCATAATCGGGAAAAAAAACTCCAACCGTTTTTTTGTTTAAAAAACAGTGACTTTGCAGTCTATTTTCATATGGTATTTAGGACTGTATTCTCGATTTTGTCTCATTTGATAGAATTGAAGATATATTATAGAAATAGAGATAATTTTGATTGGTTTCATAATGACAAGTACCTTGAAATTGAGCGCAAAGTAGCAAAATGTTCGATTTTTGCCGATGTTCAAGGTAAACAAATCACACCATGCACCCAATACACGTCAACTGGAGAGTCTAATATTCTTGCACAAGTGCGCTGATATTATTTATACTATTACAAATAAAAGAAGCATTTGTAAAAAACGACTGTTTTGGGATACTGAGTAAACTATCAGATTTTTAATTTTTATTATATTATTATTAATATAAAAACATATACTCTTAATAAAAACATATAATCTAATAATCTGTGTAAAAACATATTTACACAAAATCATAGTACAAGATAAAAATCACAAGAAAAATCAAGCATTTAGTGAAGTGTCAAGTCGCTGCCATCTTCTAGTGTCACGCAGGACACTACCACACCTTGTCATGAAACTCCTTCCCCACCGTGTCCTCAGACACCCTTGTCTCTGTCTTATGGCACGCATACGGGGTTCCACGACACCCGTTCTCCCTGTGCCATAAGACTCCCTCGCTGTGTCACACGACACCTCTGTGCCACCTGGCACCCCCCCTGTATCATGAACACATTCTCAATTAAAGCCTTTGCACCGTGTTATGACACCCCAAATACACAATCAACCTGTGTCGTGCCATCGCACAAACTCTTCTGACTACACCACTAAAACCCTGACACTCCGGTTAACAATCTCCGGTAAAAAATCTCAGGTACATCGTCGCAGGTACATCGTAGATTCTGGTGACCTTGCCGCTCTCCTTGTTGTAGGCTATCACCAGCACCACACTGCATGAGTCTGCAACTCACGCAGGTCTGAATGGCGAACTCCAGTAATATGTCAGGGAGCTTGTCACCAGCACCACACTGCAACTCTCATGCAGGTCTGACGGGCCGAACCCCAGTAGTATATCAGGGAGCTTGTCACCAGCACCACACTGCAACCTCATGCAGGTCTGACTGACGAACTCCAGTAGTATACCCAGCAGCTGGTGGACTCTCCAGTGTTGAATAGGGAGAGTCTCGATGACACTGTCAGTCAAGCCGGCCCGGCAGTCAAACATTAGGTCTGATGACGTAACCCCTTGGCTGCCGGCCGGTGAGGTAATTACCTAACTACCATTGTTAGGTAGGGGGCCGTAACCCCCCACCACAAAATGACCGACACACAAAGATTCAGGTACTACGTAATATAGATTTTATCCCAAACAGTCATTTCCCGGACAAACAATATGATCCCGGACAGGCCACTCATATTACAAATAAAAGAAGCATTTGTAATAAACGACTGTTTGGGATACTGAGTAAACTATCAGATTTTTAATATTTATTATATTATTATTAATATAAAAACATATACAGTGGTACCTCGAGTTACGATATTTTTGTTGAGAATGCTGTTCAAGTGCCATTACCAAACGAATTTATCCCCATAAGGAATAATGTAAAAATAGACTAGTCCTTTTACCCCCAAAATATACTTACAAAAGCATTTAAAAAATAAACTTACAAAAAAGGGCGATTTTGGGGACCATCGTAACTCGAGGTACCACTGTACTCTTAATAAAAACATATAATCTAATAATCTGTGTAAAAACATATTTACAAAAATCATAGTACAAGATAAAAATCACAAGCAAAATCAAGCATTTAGTGAGTGTCAAGTCGCTGCCATCTTCTAGTGTCACGCAGGACACTACCACACCTTGTCATGAAACTCCCTTCTCCACCGTGTCCTCAGACACCCTTGTCTCTGTCTTATGGCACGCATACGGGGTTCCCGACCCCCTTTCTCCCTGTGCCATAAGACTCCCTCGCTGTGTCACACGACACCTCTGTGCCACCTGGCACGCCCCTGTATCATGAACACATTCTCAATTAAAGCCTTTGCACCGCGTTATGACACCCCAAATACACGACTCAACCTGTGTCGTGCCATCGTCACAAACTCTCTCTGACTACACCCCCTAAAACCCTGACACTCCAGTTAACAATCTCCGGGTAAACAATCCTCAGGTACATCGTCGCAGGTACATCGTCGCAGGTACATCGTCGCAGGTAACATCGTAGATTCTGGTGACCTTGCCGCTCTCCTTGTTGTGGGCTATCACCAGCACCACACTGCATGAGTCTGCAACTCTCACGCAGGTCTGACGGCGAACTCCAGTAGTATGTGGAAGCTTGTCACCAGCACCACACTGCAACTCTCATGCAGGTCTGACTGGAACTCCAGTAGTATATCAGGGAGCTTGTCACCAGCACCACACTGCAACCCCTCATGCAGGTCTGACTGACGAACTCCAGTAGTATATCAGCGAGCTGGTGGACTCTCCAGTGTTGAATGGGGGAGAGTCTCGATGCACTGTCAGTCAAGGGCCCGGCAGTCAAACATCAGGTCTGATGACGTAACCCCTTGACTGCCGGCCGGTGGGGTAATTACCTAACTACCATTGTTAGGTGGGGGGCCGTAACATATCCATTTTTAGAATGATGCAGTAGTATACATAACAGAAAATCTTCTATTTTTTTGTGAGAATAAAAATTCAAAATGGAAAGCAAAAATAATGTAAGAGATGCCTGGAGACATGACTAATGAACATATACAATGTTATTTTAGTGCCAGGAATGTCTGTCTTGTTTATTCTGAATCCCATTTTGAAATTGGCATCTTTTGAAATTTGTGTGAAATTAGCCAAACTGCCAATTTCTGACCACTTTATTGGGTAGTTGAGTTTCTTGTACTCAATCGATAGAACAAATGGAATTCTAGCGAAATAGCTATAATTTTAGTAGACTGACACAATGCATTTGAATACCGAATTGTTTGAGTAGGGAGCTGTTCGAGTACCGAGGTTCCACCAGGAGTGATTGGTGGAATGATGAGGTAAAGAGAGTAGTAAGAGAAAAATTAATACAGTGGACCCTCGCATTGGCCGTAATCCATTCCAGAAGCTCGGCCTAAAAGCGAAATGGCAAAAGAGAAATAATATTTCCCATAAGAATTAATGAAATACAATTAATCCGTTCCAGACAAAAATATCAACAAAAAATTTTTGTTTAAGATTAACTATAGTTTACATAACAAAACAATGAGAACTAAATAAAAATGACTAAAGAAATGGATAAATGAACATTTAAATCACTATTACATACCTTTATTGAAGGCAGTAGGAGGTATTGTTTGGAGACAGAACAAAATACTGCATCAATATGATGCTAATATCAACTCTACATACAGCTTATTTATCTATCACAATTCATCTAATATGACATAATAAACAATATAAACAACATAGAAACCTTATATACACTCTAGAATGAATAAAATATGTCATTACGTATGTGGCTAGTGGTGCGGCGGCAGGAGTTCGTTTGGAGACAGGACAAGATAGTCCTTTAATATGACACTAATATCACCACTACAGCTTATTTATCTATCACAGTTCATCTAATATGACATAATAAACAATATTAATAACATAGAAACATGACACATACTCTAGAATGAATAAAATATGTCATTACGAATGTCAAAGTGGTGTGTTGTTTGTTGTTGGGTGTATAAGGGCCACTGAAAGATAAGCCTTACATAATGGTGGTGAAGGCGGCAGCAGAGGCGACGGTGTTGTCAGTCGCCCTATATACTTCAAACAGCAATGGAGGAGTTAAGTTTCGTGTCGTCATTTTTCTATCACTTAATCGCTTAACTTACTTGCTACACTGTTAATGCTACACTTTATCACTGGCTGGCACTACAGCCTTTATTGACTCCTGCTGCTTTAGTATCATACATATTGTAGAATCACTGAAGAAGGCACATTCTTCCCTCTCAGCCCTTTACCAAAGGTCTGGCACTCTGAACTTTCTTTGGCCCCATGATGGCTTATTTCAGTCATAGTCAATAAACAAGCACCAAAATGAATGAATGAATGGATGAACATGCAGAGTATTCCTTACTCAACAAGAGAGAGAGACAGACTGAGTGTGACACGCGTGAGGAAGTGGCGTCACCGGCGGGTTGACGCGTCCAATTCGGCCAATAAGCAAAAAAACGGCCAATAACCGGAAGCCGAAAAACCGGCCTATAAGCAAGTTGGCCGATAACAGGAACGCCGATAAGTGAGGGTCCACTGTATATGAAAGGTTTTACAAAGTAGAAGTGATACAAGGAAGAAGGAGTATATAGAAAGAAAAATGGAGGTTAAGAGAGTGGTGAAGCAATGTAAAAGGAGAGCAAATGAGAGAGTGGGTGAGATGCTGTCAACAAATTTTGTTGAGAATAAGAAAAAGTTTTGGAGTGAAATTAATAAGTTGAGAAAACTTTAAGAACGAATGGATTTGACAGTTAAAAATATAAGAGGAGAGTTGGAGGAACTGTACACCTAATATGGTACTGTACACCTATTACAATAGTGTACACCTAATACAGTAGTGTACACCTAATAAGTAGTGTACACCTAATGCAGTATGTACACCTAATATGGTACTGTACACGTAATATGGTACTGTACACCTATTACAATAATGTACACTTCATAAAGTAGTGTACACCTAATATAGTACTGTACACCTATTACAATAGTGTACACCTAATATGGTACTGTACACCTATTACAATAGTGTACACATAATATGGTACTGTATACCTATTACAATAGTGTATACCTAATACAGTAGTGTACACCTAATATGGTACTGTACACCTATTACAATAATGTACACTTCATAAAGTAGTGTACACCTAATATAGTACTGTACACCTATTACAATAGTGTACACCTAATATGGTACTGTACACCTATTACAATAATGTACACTTCATAAAGTAGTGTACACCTAATATAGTACTGTACACCTATTACAATAGTGTACACCTAATATGGTACTGTACATCTATTACAATAGTGTACACCTAATATGGTACTGTATACCTATTACAATAGTGTACACCTAATATGGTACTGTACAGCTATTACAATAGTGTATACCTAATACAGTAGTGTACACCTAATATGGTACTGTACACCTATTACAGTAGTGTACACCTAATATGGTACTATACACCTATTACAATAGTGTACACCTAATATGGTACTGTACACCTATTACTATAGTGTACACCTAATACAGTAGTGTACACCTAATATGGTACTGTACACCTATTACAATAGTGTACACCTATTACAATAGTGTACACCTATTACAATAGTGTACACCTATTACAATAGTGTACACCTATTACAGTAGTGTACATCTAATACAGTAGTGTACACCTAATATGGTACTGTACACCTATTACAATAGTGTACACCTATTACAATAGTTTACACCTATTACAGTAGTGTACACCCGATACAGTAGTGTACACCTAATACAGTAGTGTACACCTAATATGGTACTGTACACCTATTACAATAGTGTACACCTATTACAATAGTGTACACCTATTACAAAAGTGTACACCTAATACAGTAGTGTACACCTAATACAGTAGTGTACACCTAATACAGTGTGTACACTATGTACTTACACTATTACAATAGTGTACACCTAATACAGTAGTGTACACCTATTACAATAGTGTACACCTATTACAATAGTGCACACCTATTACAATAGTGTATACCTATTACAATAGTGTACACCTATTACAGTAGTGTACACCTTTTACAATAGTGTACACCTATTACAATAGTGTATACCTGATAGTGTACATTTTATTTTTTATTAACACATCGGCCGATTCCCACCAAGGCAGGGTGGCCCGAAAAAGAAAAACTTTCATCATCATTCACTCCATCACTGTCTTGCCAGAGGGGTGCTTTACACTACAGTTATAAAACTGCAACATTAACACCCTCCTTCAGAGTGCAGACACTGTACTTCCCATCTCCAGGACTCAAGTCCGGCCTGCCGGTTTTCCCCTGAACCCCTTCATAAATGTTACTTTGCCCACACTCCAACAGCATGTCAAGTATTAAAAACCATTTGTCTCCATTCACTCCTATCAAATACGCTCACACATGCTTGCTGGAAGTCCAAGCCCTCGCACACAAAACCTCCTTTACCCCCTCCCTCCAACCTTTCCTAGGCCGACCCTACCCCGCCTTCCCTCCACTACAGATTTATACACTCTCGAAGTCATTCTGTCTCGTTCCATTCTCTCTACATGTCCGTACCACCTCAACAACCCCTCCTCAGCTCTCTGGATAATAGTTTTGGTAATCCCGCACCTCTTCCTAATTTCCAAACTCTGAATTCTCTGCATTATATTCACACCACACATTGACCTCAGACATGACATCTCCACTGCCTCCAGCCTTCTCCTCATTGCAACATTCATCACCCATGCTTCACACCCATATAAGAGTGTTGGTATAACTATACTCTCATACATTCCCCTCTTTACTTCCATGGACAAGGTTCTTTGTCTCCACAGACTCCGGAGTGCACCACTCACCCTTTTCCCCTCATCAATTCTATGATTCACCTCATCCTTCATAGACCCATCTGCTGACATGTCCACTCCCAAATATCTGAATACATTCACCTCCTCCATACTCTCTCCCTCCAATCTTTCGTCACCTAATCTTTTTGTTATCCTCATCACCTTACTCTTTCCTATATTCACTTTAAATTTTCTTCTTTTACACACCCTACCAAATTGATCCACCAACCTCTGCAACTTCTCTTCAGAATCTCCCTAAAGCACAGTGTCATCAGCAAAAAGCAACTGTGACAACTCCCACTTTGTATTTGATTCTTAATCTTTTAACCCCACACCTCTTGCCAAGAGCCTCACATTCACTTCTCTTACAACCCCATCTATAAATATATTGAACAGCCACGGTGACATCACACATCCTTGTCTAAGGCCCACTTTTACTGGGAAATAGTCCCCCTCCCTCCTACACACACTAACCTGAGCCTCACTATCCCCATAAAAACTCTTCACTGCTTTCAGTAACCTACCTCCTATTCCATACACCTGCAACATCTGCCACATTGCCCCCCTATCCACCCTATCATACGCCTTTTCCAAATCCATAAAGGCCACAAAAACCTCTTTACCCTTATCCAAATACTGTTCATCTATATGTTTCACTGTAAACACTTGGTCTACACACCCCCTACCTTTCCTAAAGCCCCCTTGTTCATCTGCTGTCCTGCTTTCTGTCTTACTCTTAATTCTTTCAATAATAACTCTACCATACACTTTACCAGGTACACTCAACAGACTTATTCCCCTATAATTTTTGCACTCTCTTTTGTCCCCTTTGCCTTTATACAAAGAAACAATACATGCTCTCTGCCAATCCCTAGGTACCTTACCCTCTTCCATACATTTATTAAATAATAGCACCAACCACTCCAAAACTATATCCCCACCTGCTTTTAACATTTCTATCTTTATCCCATCAATCCCAGCTGCCTTACCCCTTTCATTCTACCCACTGCCTCACGAACTTCCCCACACTCACAACTGGCTCTTCCACACTCCTACAAGATGTTATTCCTCCTTGCCCTATACACGAAATCACAGCTTCCTGTCTTCATCAACATTTAACAACTCCTCAAAATATTCCCTCCATCTTCCCGATACCTCTAACTCTTCATTTAATAACTCTTCTCTCCTATTTTTAACTGTCAAATCCATTTGTTCCCTAGGCTTCCTCAACTTATTAATCTCACTCCAAAACTTTTCTTATTTTCAACAAAATTTGTTGATAACATCTCACCCACTCTCTCATTTGCTCTCTTTTACATTGCTTCACCACTCTCTTAACCTCTCTTTTTCTCTCCATATACTCTTCCTCCTTGCATCACTTCTACTTTGTAAAAACCTCTCATATGCTAACTTTTCTCCCTTACTACTCTCTTTACATCATCATTCCACCAATCGCTCTTCTTCCCTCCCACACCCACTCGCCTGTAACCACAAACTTCTGCTGAACACTCTAACATTACATTTTTAAATCTACCCCATACATCTTCGACCCCATTGCCTACACTCTCACTAACCCCTCTATCCTCCAATAGTTGTTTATATCTTACCCTAACTGCCTCCTCTTTTAGTTTATAAACCTTCACCTCTCTCTTACTTACTGCTTCTATTTTCCTTGTATCCCATCTACCTTTTACTCCCACTGTAGCTATAACTAAAAAGTGATCTGATATATCTGTGGCCCCTCTTTAAACATGTACATCCTGAAGTCTACTCAACAGTCTTTTATCTACCAATACGTAGTCCAACAAACTACTGTCATTTCACCCTACATCATATCTTGTATACATATTTATCCTCTTTTTCTTAAAATATGTATTACCTATAACTAAACCCCTTTCTATACAAAGTTCAATCAATTTACAAATACATACAGTGGTACCTCGAGTTACGAGTTTAATTCGTTCCAGACAGCTATTCAAATGCCGATACCGAAGGAATTTTTTCCCATAAGAAATAATGAAAATTAGATTAATCCATTTCAGACCCCCAAAAATACACTTACAAAAGCCCTACAAGTAGTAAAAAAAGTAAATTTTATTTCTTTGCAAGTGTACATCGAGATTTTGTAATTACAATTTAGAATTGAAGAGCAAGGAGAGCCACTATTATGCCATGGCATTATGGGCAGACTTAATCTAATGACTTATTTACTACTTAATACTAGAGAAATAGAATGATTTTGTTATAGTTAAATATTAGCATGTGTTTTTAGCAGATAATAAGTTTCCTTAAATTACAATCTGAGGATACAGTGGTCCCTCGATTAACGATCTTAATCCGTTCCAGGAGCTAGGCCTTAACACGAATTGCTCGTAATTTGAAATCTTTTTTCCCATAAGAAATACGTAATGTAAATACAATCAATCCGTTCCACCCAAAAATATTCACAAAAAATACATTTTAATTATAGTTCTACATACACAAAACAACATTATTAACACTATAAATACTACTACATAATACTACGTAATAAAAAACAGATTAATAAATAACATTTACTTACCTTTATTGAAGAGAGTTAAGGCATCTGGAAGATAGGGAGGAGGACAGGGGGAGGGTGTTAGTGTTTGGAAGGGGAATCCCCCTCCATAAAGACTTCAGGTAACAAGTGCTTATCTGGGGTTACTTCCCTTCTTTTTCTTTTAATGTCACTAGGACCAGCTTGAGAGTCACTGGATCCCTGCCTCGAAAAATAACTGTCCAGAGTCCTCTGTTTCTGGTGACTCTTCAACATTTTTCTGAAGTGCGGCAAGATTCTGTCACTGAACATGTTGCAGATGTGGTTTGCTTCAGCTTGCTCAGGGTGGTGTTTTTCAACAAATGTCTGCACATTAGCCCATTTGGAAAAAATTTCCTTAATCTCTGAAGAAGTTACTACCTCAGCCTGTCCAGCCTCGTCCTCTGAATCAATTTCCTTAAATGTCATCTGTTGCTGTTCCTGATGAAGCTCTTTCAGCTCTTCAGTGGTTAGGTCTACCCTGTGCTCCTCCACCAACTTTTCCACATCCTCACCACTCAACTCCAACCCCAGGCTGTTCCCCAATGCCACAATATCTTCCACAAGAGGCACAGGGTCGTCAGGGTCAGGGTCAGCCTCAAATTCTTCAAAATCCCTCTTTTCAACTCAATCCGGCCACAGTGGTCTCCAAGCAGAGTTCAAAGTCCTGGAAGTCACTCCCTCCCAAGCCTTACCTATAAGGCCTATGCAATGCACGATATTGAAGTGATCTTTTCAGAACTCTCTTAGGGTCAATGCAGAGGCTGAGGTTACATCAAAGCACCTTTGAAACATTGCTTTGGTGTACAGTTTCTTGAAGTTTGCAATGACCTGCTGGTCCATGGGCTGGATGAGAGGAGTGGTGTTAGGAGGCAAGAACTTCACTCTGATGAAATTGAACTCATCAGACAAATAGTCTCCCAAGTTGTAAGGATGAGCAGGAGCATTGTCCAGTAACAGGAGGCACTTGAGTGGCAATTTCTTTTCCAGGAGGTATTTCTTCACACTAAGGCCAAACACTCCAGTCAACCATTCCACAAAAAAGTCCTTAGTGACCCATGCATTAGTGTTAGCCTTCCAATACACACACAAATTATTTCTGTTAACATTGTGTTTCTTGAAGGCTCTGGGATTTTCTGCATGATACACCAGTAAAGGCTTCACTTTAAAATCACCACTGGCATTGGCACAAAGCATAAGAGTTAGCCTGTCTTTCATAGGCTTGTGTCCTGGCAGTGCCTTTTCCTCCTGAGTAATGAAGGTCCTGTTGGGCATTTTCTTCCAAAACAGGCCTGTTTCATCACAATTAAACACTTGTTGGGGTTCGAATTTTTCAGTGTCTACCAACCCCTGGAATTCCTGCACAAGCTTTTCAGCTGCACATTTTTCTGAGCTGGCTGCCTCACCATGTTTCACAACACTGTGTATGCCACTACGTTTCTTAAACCTCTCAAACCAGCCTTTGCTGGCTTTAAAATCACTCGCCTCACCACTGGTTCCAGGCATTGCCTTTTCACAAATTATCGTCGTGGAAATACTATCACCCGCTAACTGTTTTTCATTGATCCACAATACCAACAACTTTTCAACCTCATCCACTGTTTTCGATCTATTTTTCGTTAACATATCAACCCCTCTTGCAACATTAGCTTCCTTGATTTCATTTCTCTTTGCCAGGATAGTGGTGATAGTAGATGTGTTTTTCTTGTACATCCTGGCAAGCTCACTCACACATATACCACTCTCATATTTTTCAACTATCTTCTTCTTTAGTTCGATGGTGTTTCTCACTCTCTTTACCACAGGGTTGCCACTAGGAAGCTTCTTTGGACCCATGGTGACTTATTTCACAGTGACAATCACTGAACCAGCAATAAACACAACAAAAGTATTGTGAATGTTTGAAAGAATGCGCTGGGTAATGTTCTCTCAATGGTAAACAACGCTAGACTGGCGTCCTGCGCGCCTCACCGTGCAAGCGCGGGCAGGTAGACAGGTCTGGTATGGGACGCTACACGAGGGAATGGTCGCTACATGAGGGAAATATTTACTGAAAAACGCTCGTTACACGAATTCACCGCTATACGGAATCATCGCTAGTCGAGGGACTACTGTATTACATTTGTCAACGTGTTGTGCAAGATGGTTATATCAATAGTAAATATTACACTTTTATTATGGGTAAATAACAGTGAGCATTGTTGAAAGTAGTTTACAATAAGAGTATATTTAGTTTAGGGTGAGTAAGTGGTTTTTGAGAAGAGTCTTAAATTGATGTTCAGGCCAGGTTGTTTTAATATTTTCTGGTAATGAATTCCAGATTTTGGGGCCCTTTATATGAATAGAGTTTTTACACAGGGTGATATGGACTCTGGGTATATCAAAAAGTGATCTGTGTCTTGTGTTATGGTCATGGGTCCTGTTAAAGTTGGTGAGGAGAATTTTGAGTGGGGGTTTATATTTGAGTGTAGAGTTCTATGTATGTAGTAGGCACAAGAACAAGTGTGAATGTTCTTTACAGTGAGTAGTTTCAAACTTTTGAATATTGGCAGAGTATGCTGTCTAGAGTGGGAATTTGTTATCATTCTGACTGCTGCCTTTTGCTGGGTTATGAGTGGTCTAAGGTGATTTAATGTTGTTGATCCCCATGCACAAATTCCATAGGTGAGATAAGGGTAGATGAGTGAATGATACAGAGCAAGGAGAGCTGATTGAGGCACATAATAGCCTATCTTTGATAGTATGCCTACTGTCTTTGAGATTTTTTGGGAAATTTGTTTTATGTATTTTTGGAATTTGAGGCTACTGTCAAGGTGGATTCTAGGAATTTTCCCTCTCTAAGTCTTGTGATGGGTGATCCATTTAGCGTTATATTAAGTGGGACATTTGAAGCTCTGTTTCCAAACTGAATGAAATAGGTTTTGTCAGTATTGAGAGTAAGCTTATTAGTTTTCATCCAGGTAGATATTTTCTGTAATTCAGCTTTTATACTTACATAATTGTTCGAGTTGGGAGCTGCTCGTAAGTAGAGGTACCACTGTATGCTGAAGTAAACATTGAAAATAAAGGAATGAAAAGTACAATTTAACCAGTGGATTTTTGACAATATTTTAAAAGTTTTTTCTGTCAGAGTTTGTTTTATCAAGGGTTTACTGTATTGCATTTATCCATATATTCACCTACTCATCACTCCACTTGCTTCACTTCTCACTCCACTTGCTTCACTTCTCACTCCACTTGCTTCACTTCTCACTCCACTTGCTTCACTTCTCACTCCACTTGCTTCACTTCTCACTCCACTTGCTTCACTTCTCACTCTACTTGCTTCACTTCTCACTCCACTTGCTTCACTTCTCACTCCACTTGCTTCACTTCTCACTCTACTTGCTTCACTTCTCACTCCACTTGCTTCACTTCTCACTCCACTTGCTTCCACTTCTCACTCCACTTCACTTCTCAATCCACTTGCTTCACTTCTCATTCCACTTGCTTCACTTCTCAATCCACTTCACTTCTCATTCCACTTGCTTCCTTCTCACTCCACTTGCTTCACTTCTCATTCCACTTGCTTCACTTCTCACTCCACTTGCTTCACTTCTCATTCCACTTGCTTTACTTCTCACTCCACTTGCGTCACTTCTCATTCCACTTGCTTCACTTCTCACTCCACTTGCTTCACTTCTCACTCCACTTGCTTCACTTCTCACTCTCACTTCTCACTCTACTTGCTTCACTTCTCACTCCACTTGCTTCACTTCTCACTCTCACTTCTCACTCTACTTGCTTCACTTCTCACTCCACTTGTTTCACTTCTCACTCCACTTGCTTCACTTCTCACTCCACTTGCTTCACATCTCACTCCACTTGCTTCACTTCTCACTCTACTTGCTTCACTTTTCACTCCACTTGCTTCACTTCTCACTCCACTTGCTTCACTTCTCTCTCCACTTGCTTCATTTCTCCTCCACTTGCTTCACTTCTCACTCTACTTGCTTCACTTCTCACTCTACTTGCTCCACTTCTCACTCTACTTGCTTCACTTCTCACTCCACTTGCTTCACTTCTCACTCCACTTGCTTCACTTCTCACTCCACTTGCTTCACTTCTCACTCTACTTGCTTCACTTCTCACTCCACTTGTTTCACTTCTCACTCCACTTGCTTCACTTCTCCTCCACTTGCTTCACTTCTCACTCCACTTGCTTCACTTCTCACTCCACTTGCTTCACTTCTCACTCCACTTGCTTCACTTCTCACTCCACTTGCTTCACTTCTCACTTCTACTTGCTTCACTTCTCACTCTACTTGCTTCACTTCTCACTCCACTTGCTTCACTTCTCACTCCACTTGCTTCACTTCTCACTCCACTTGCTTCATTTCTCCATGTTCTTCTCCTCCACTTGCTTCACTTCTCACTCCACTTGCTTCACTTCTCACTCTACTTGCTTCACTTCTCACTCTACTTGCTTCACTTCTCACTCTACTTGCTTCACTTCTCACTCTACTTGCTTCACTTCTCATTCCACTTGCTTCACTTCTCATTCCACTTGCTTCATTCTCACTCTACTTGCTTCCTTCTCCTCCACTTGCTTCACTTCTCACTCCACTTGCTTCACTTCTCACTCCACTTGCTTCACTTCTCCTCCACTTGCTTCACTTCTCACTCCACTTGCTTCACTTCTCACTCTCACTTGCTTCACTTCTCACTCCACTTGCTTCACTTCTCACTCCACTTGCTTCACTTCTCACTCACTTGCTTCACTTCTCATCCACTTGCTTCACTTCTCACTCCACTTGCTTCACTTCTCCCACTTCTCACTTGCTTCACTTCTCACTCACTGCTTCACTTCTCACTCACTTGCTTCACTTCTCACTCCACTTGCTTCACATCTCACTCCACTTGATTCACTTCTCATTCCACTTGCTTCAATTATACAAGCCTTCTTGCATTGGTTTTCTTACCATATTTTACTCAATTTTAATAATTTCCGTGTTTCAGAACATCACTTCAGTTTGGCATCACCGCGTTAAAGAAAGTCAACTATGATCGGGTGGCTCTGGAAGATCGGAGACGGGCGTGTGAAGAAGAAAATGCAGACGTGTTAGTTTGGACCAATGATCGAGTTATAAAGTGGATAACGGCTATAGGTCTTAAAGTAAGTAGATAAAATTATAATATGTTAAGTAAACCACTGTACTGCATGCGGTTTTGTGCAGATACATTAATGTGGGAGCCTAAGTGGACCACTTGGAATATGTTGTGTCTCAGTCACATCAAAACTTAACTTTCCAGCCGTAGAACATTGCTTGTCTTACCATCATTGTGGCTGCCTTCACTAGACCTTACTGCATGTGTGGCTGCCTTCACTAGACCTTACTGCATGTGTGGCTGCCTTCACCAGACCTTACTGTATGTGTGGCTGCCTTCACCAGACCTTACTGTATGTGTGGCTGCCTTCACCAGACCTTACTGCATGTGTGGCTGCCTTCACCAGACCTTACTGTATGTGTGGCTGCCTTCACCAGACCTTACTGCATGTGTGGCTGCCTTCACCAGACCTTACTGTATGTGTGGCTGCCTTCACCAGACCTTATTGTATGTGTGGCTGCCTTCACCAGACCTTATTGTATGTGTGGCTGCCTTCACCAGACCTTACTGTATGTGTGGCTGCCTTCACCAGACCTTATTGTATGTGTGGCTGCCTTCATCAGACCTTACTCTATGTGTGGCTGCCTTCACCAGACCTTACTGCATGTGTGGCTGCCTTCACCAGACCTTACTGCATGTGTGGCTGCCTTCACCAGACCTTACTGTATGTGTGGCTGCCGTCACCGACCTTACTGTATGTGTGGCTGCCTTCACCAGACCTTACTGTATGTGTGGCTGCCTTCACCAGACTTTGTGTATGTGTGGCTGTCTTCACCAGACCTTACTGTATGTGTGGCTGCCTTCACCAAACCTTACTCTGAGGTCCAGAGATTTCACCTCTTTTCTCAGCTGTTATGTTTCAGGTGCACACTTGACCTTTGTTTTGTCTCCCCTGAACTCCTTGATGATGTGGCTCATAACAAAGAAGGTAAACAAAAAGAATAAAAAAGCACAATACTGTGACTGGAACAATACACAAATAACTCACATAGAGGAGAAAGAAACTTATGACAACATTTCCATCAAATTGGACCATTAACTAGTCACGCACTGTCTAGTAATGGTCTAAGTCACACTGTCTAGTAATGGTCTAAGTCATGCACTGTCTAGTAATGGTCGAAGTACACACTGTCTAGTAATGGTCTAAGTCACGCACTGTCTAGTAATGGTCTAAGTCACGCACTGTCTAGTATTGGTCAAGTCAGACCAAAACGTCATCTTAAGTTTCTTTCTCCTCTCGGGTTGTATGTGCAAGGTACGAAGTGAGCAGTGGTGAAGGTAGTACTATTTTTTTTTATTAACACATCGGTCGATTCCCACCAAGGCAGGGTGGCCCAAAAAGAAAAACTTTTGTCATCATTCACTCCATCACTGTCTTGCCAGAGGGTGTGTACACTACAGTTATAAAACTGCAACATTAACACCCCTCCTTCAGAGTGCAGACACTGTAATTCCCATCTCCAGGACTCAAGTCCGGCCTGCCAGTTTCCCTGAATCCCTTCATAAATGTTACTTTGCTCACACTCCAACAGCACGTCAAGTATTAAAAACCATTTGTCTCCATTCACTCCTATCAAATACACACATGAATGCTTGCTGGAAATCCAAGCCCTCGCACACAAAACCTCTTTTACCCCCTCCCTCCAACCTTTCCTAGGCCGACCCCTACCCCGCCTTCCCTCCACTACAGATTTATACACTCTCGAGGTCATTCTGTTTCGTTCCATTTCTCTACATGTCCAAACCACCTCAACAACCCTCCTCAGCCCTCTGGATAATAGTTTTGGTAATCCCGCACCTCCTCCTAATTTCCAAACTCTGAATTTTCTGCATAAAATTCACACCACACATTGACCTCAGACATGACATCTCCACTGCCTCCAACCTTCTCCTCGTTACATTCATCACCCATGCTTCACACCATATAAGAGTGTTGGTATAACTATACTCTCATACATTCCCTCTTAACTTCCATGGACAAAGTTCTTTGTCTCCACAGACCCCGAGTGCACCATTCACCCTTTTCCCCTCATCAATTCTATGATTCACCTCATCCTTCATAGACCCATCTGCTGACATGTCCACTCCCAAATATCTGAATACATTCACCTCCTCCATACTATACCCTCCAATCTGATATCCAATCTTTCGTCACCTAATCTTTTTTTATCCCTCACCTTACTCTTTCCTATA
>WNWK01040432.1:0-16971 GCA_009830355.1 Cherax destructor | reverse complement strand
ATTTAAGGCATTTTCAGGATTTTCTGAAAACTTTTTTTAAATAAAATATACATGTGAGTAAGCTTCAAAAGAATATCATAAAATTTTGCTTTTTTTCCCATAAATTTCAATTGCAGTAGAAATTCATTTAAAAGTGTGAAAATGTGTATTTTAGCAAAAATGAGTTTTGTCAGAAAAGCATCAAACCAAAAACGTCGAAATATGCCATAAAATTCGATTTTAGCCCATTTTTCTGAGCTTTTTAATGTTTCATGTATTTTTCGAAAATAATATGAAATATTCTATAAAAATATAGATTTTTATAGATTTTTAATGGGATTTTTTAAAAATATGTAAATAATTAAAAAATGTTCAAAAATGCTATAAAACGATATTTTATTGCATTTTTTGACGATTCCAGGCATTTTCACGGATTTTCTGAAAAACTATTTTTTTAAATAAAATATACCTATGAGTAAGCTTCCTAAAAGAAAATCATAAAATTTTGCTTACTTTTCCCATAAATTTCAATTCCAGTAGAAAATCTATTTAAAAGTGTGAAAATGTAAGTATTTTAGCTGAAAAATGAGTTTTGCCAGAAAAACACTCAAACCGCTCTAAAACGTCGAAATATGCAATAAAATACGATTTTAGCAAATTTTTCTGAGCTTTTTCATGTTTCATGTATATTTCGAAAATAATATGAAATATTCTATAAAAATGTTGATTTTTATAGATTTTTAATGGGATTTTTTAAAAATATGTAAATAATTATTAAATATTAAAAATGCTAAAAAACTTGATTTTATTGCATTTTTGACATTTAAGGCATTTTCAAGGATTTTTGAAAACTATTTTTAGATAAAATATACCTATGAGTAAGCTTCCTAAAAGAAAATCATAAAATTTTGCTTACTTTTCCATAAATTTCAATTGCAGTAAATTCTATTTAAAAGTGTGAAAATGTAAGTTTTTAGCTAAAAAATGAGTTTTGTCAGAAAAGCATCAAACCGCTCTAAAACGTCGAAATATGCCATAAAATGCGATTTTAGCACATTTTTCTGAGCTTTTAATGTTTCATGTATTTTCGAAAATAATATGAAATATTCTATAAAAATATTGATTTTTATAGATTTTAATGATTTTAAAAATATGTAAATAATTATAAATATTAAAAATGCTATAAAACTTATTTTATTGCATTTTTGACGATTTAAGGACATTTTCAAGGATTTTCTGAAAACTATTTTTTAGATAAAATATACCTATGAGTAAGCTTCCTAAAAGAAAATCATAAAATTTTGCTTACTTTTCCCATAAATTTAATTTCGTAGAAATTCTATTTAAAAGTGTGAAAATGTAAGTATTTTAGCTAAAAATGAGTTTTGCCAGAAAAGCACTCAAACCGCTCTAAAACGTCGAAATATGCAATAAAATACGATTTTAGCACATTTTTCTGAGCTTTTAATGTTTCATGTATTTTCGAAAATAATATGAAATATTCTATAAAAATATTGATTTTTATAGATTTTTAATGGGATTTTTTAAAAATATGTAAATAATTAAAAAATATTCAAAAATGCTATAAAACGATATTTTATTGCATTTTTTGACGATTCAAGGCATTTTCACGGATTTTCTGAAAAACTATTTTTTTTTAGATAAAAGAAAATCATAAAATTTTGCTTACTTTTCCCATAAATTTCAATTTCAGTAGAAATTCAATTTAAAAGTGTGAAAATGTAAGTATTTTAGCTAAAAAATGAGTTTTGCCAGAAAAACACTCAAACCGCTCTAAAACGTCGACATATGCAATAAAATACGATTTTAGCACATTTTTCTGAGATTTTTAATGTTTCATGTATATTTTCGAAAATAATATGAAATATTCTCAATTAATATTGATTTTTACAGATTTTTAATGGGATTTTTTAAAAATATGTAAATAATTTATAAATATTCAAAAATGCTATAAAACGTTATTTTATTGCATTTTTTGACGATTAAAGGCATTTTCAAGGATTTTCTGAAAAACTATTTTTTAGATAAAATATACCTATGAGTAAGCTTCCTAAAAGAAAATCATAAAATTTTGCTTACTTTTCCCATAAATTTCAATTGCAGTAGAAATTCTATTTAAAATTGTGAAAATGTAAGTATTTTAGCTAAAAAATGAGTTTTGCCAGAAAAGCACTCAAACCGCTCTAAAACGTCGAAATATGCAATAAAATACGATTTTAGCACATTTTTCTGAGCTTTTAATGTTTCATGTATTTTTCGAAAATAATATGAAATATTCTATAAAAATATTGATTTTTATAGATTTTTAATGGGATTTTTTAAAAATATGTAAATAATTAAAAAATATTCAAAAATGCTATAAAACGATATTTTATTGCATTTTTTGACGATTCAAGGCATTTTCACGGATTTTCTGAAAACTATTTTTTTAGATAAAATATACCTATGAGTAAGATTCCTAAAAGAAAATCATAAAATTTTGCTTACTTTTCCCATAAATTTCAATTTCAGTAGAAATTCAATTTAAAAGTGTGAAAATGTAAGTATTTTAGCTAAAAAATGAGTTTTGCCAGAAAAACACTCAAACCGCTCTAAAACGTCGAAATATGCAATAAAATACGATTTTAGCACATTTTTTCTGAGATTTTTATTGTTTCATGTATTTTTTCAAAAATAATATGAAATATTCTGAATTAATATTGATTTTTTTAGATTTTTAATAAGATTTTTAAAAATATGTAAATAATTTATAAATGTTCAAAAATGCTATAAAACGTTATTTTATTGCATTTTTTGACGATTCAAGGCATTTTCAAGGATTTTCAGAAAAACTATTTTTTTAGATAAAATATACCTATGAGTAAGCTTCCTAAAAGAAAATCATAAAATTTTGCTTACTTTTCCCATAAATTTCAATTGCAGTAGAAATTATATTTAAAAGTGTGAAAATGTAAGTATTTTAGCTTAAAAATGTGTTTTGCCAGAAAAGCACTCAAACCGCTTTAAAACGTCGAAATATGCAATAAAATACGATTTTAGCAAATTTTTCTGAGCTTTTTAATGTTTCATGTATATTTCGAAAATAATATGAAATATTCTATTAAATGTTGATTTTTATAGATTTTTAATGGGATTTTTTAAAAATATGTAAATAATTAATATATATTCAAAAATGCTATAAAACTTGATTTTATTGCATTTTTTGACGATTTAAGGCATTTTCAAGGATTTTCTGAAAAACTATTTTTTTAGATAAAATATACCTATGAGTAAGCTTCCTAAAAGAAAATCATCAAATTTTGCTTAATTTTCCCATAGTTTTCAATTGCAGTAGAAATTCTATTTAAAAGTGTGAAAATGTAAGTATTTTAGCTAAAAAATGAGTTTTGCCAGAAAAGCACTCAAACCGCTCTAAAACGTCGAAATATGCAATACAATACGATTTTAGCACATTTTTCTGAGCTTTTTAATGTTTCATGTATTTTTCGAAAATAATATGAAATATTCTATAAAAATATTGATTTTTATAGATTTTTAATGGGATTTTTTAAAAATATGTAAATAATTTATAAATATTTAAAAATGCTATAAAACTTGATTTTATTGCATTTTTTGACGATTTAAGGCATTTTCAAGGATTTTCTGAAAAACTATTTTTTAGATAAAATATACCTATGAGTAAGCTTCCTAAAAGAAAATCATAAAATTTTGCTTACTTTTCCCATAAATTTCAATTGCAGTAGAAATTCTATTTAAAAGTGTGAAAATCTAAGTATTTTAGCTAAAAATGAGTTTTGCAAGAAAAGCACTCAAACCGCTCTAAAACGTCGAAATATGCAATAAAATACGATTTTAGCACATTTTTCTGAGCTTTTTAATGTTTCATGTATTTTTCGAAAATAATATGAAATATTCTATAAAATATTGATTTTTATAGATTTTTAATGGGATTTTTAAAAATATGTAAATAATTAATAAATATTCAAAAATGCTATAAAACTTGATTTTATTGCATTTTTTGACGATTTAAGGCATTTTCAAGGATTTTCTGAAAACAATCTAAATTTTTTTTCCATAAATTTCAATCAGTAAATTATTTAAAAGGTGATGTATTTTAGCTAAAATAGTTGCGAAACACAAACCCTAACTCAAATATCAAAAAAAGATAATTCGATTATTTTCATGTATTTCAAATAATTAATATTTAAATATTATTTATAGATTTTAAGGGATTTTAAAAATTAATAATTAAATTAAAGTATAAAACTTATTTTATTCATTTGACGATTGGCATTTTCAGATTTTTGAAATATTTGATAAAATATATATGAGTAACAAGAAAATCATAAAATTTCTTATATTTAATTGCGTGAAATTTATTTAAGTGTGAATGTAAGTATTTTAGCTAAATGAGTTTTGCGAAACAAACGTAACGTCGAATATGCATAATCGATTTTACATTTTTATTTTATTTTTGAAAATAATGAAATATTCTAAATGTTGATTTTATAGATTTTAATGGGATTTTTAAAAATATGTAAATAATAATAATATTAAAATGTTAACTTTTTTGCATTTGACGATTAGATTTTCAAGATTTTCTAAACATTTTAGTAAAATATACCTATGGTAAGCTTCTAAAGAAAATCATAAAATTTGCTATTTTCCCATAAATTTCAATTGCAGTAGAAATTTATTTAAAGTGTGAAAATTAAGTATTTTAGTAAAAATGGTTTTGCAGAAAACCTCAAACCGCTCTAAAACGTCAATATGCAATAATACATTTTAGCAATTTCTGAGCTTTTAATGTTTCATGTATTTTGAAAATAATATAAATTTCTATAAAATATTATTTATAGATTTATGGATTTTAAATATGTAAATAATTAAATATTAAATGCTATAAAACGATTTATTGCATTTGACGATTAAGCATTTCAGATTTTTGAAAACTTTTTAGATAAAATATACCTGAGTAAGTTCAAAGAAAATCTAAAATTTTGCTTACTTTTCCCATAAATTTCAATTCAGTGAAATTCATTTAAAAGTGAAATGTATATTTTAGCTAAAAATGAGTTTCCAGAAACACTAAACCTTAAAACGTCGAAATATGCAATAAATGATTTTAGCACATTTCTGAGTTTTAATGTTTCATGTATTTTAAATAATATGAAATATTTAAAATATTGATTTTTATAGATTTTTAATGGGATTTTAAAAATATGTAAATAATTTATAATATTAAAAATGCTATAAAACGTTTTATTGCATTTGACGATTTAAGGCATTTTCAGATTTCTGAAACATTTTAATAAATTACATGAGTAAGCTCAAAAGAAAATCATAAAATTTTGCTTATTTTCCATAAATTTCAATTCAGTGAAATTATTTAAAAGTGTGAAAATTAATATTTTAGCTAAAAGAGTTTTGCCAGAAAACACTCAAACCGCTCTAAAACGTCGAAATATGCAATAAATACGATTTTAGCACATTTTTCTGAGTTTTTAATGTTTATGTATTTTGAAAATAATATGAAATATTCTAAAATTTGTTTTAAATTTTTAATGGATTTTTAAAAATATGAATATTAAAAATTAAAATGTAAAAAGTATTTATTGCATTTGAATCAGCATTTCAGGATTTTGAAAACTATTTAGTAAATATACCTATGAGTAGCTTCCAAAGAAAATCATAAAATTTTGTACTTTTCCCATAAATTTCAATTCAGTAAATTCATTTAAATGTGAAAATTAAGTATTTTAGCTAAATGAGTTTTCCAGAAAACACTCAAACCCTCTAAAACGTCGAAATATGCAATAAAATACGATTTAGCACATTTTTCTGAGTTTTATGTTTCATGTATTTCAAAATAATATGAAATATTCTAAAAAATATTGATTTTTATAGATTTTATGGGATTTTAAAATATGTAAATATTTAAATATTCAAAATGCTATAAAACGTATTTTATTGCATTTTGACGATTCAAGCATTTCAGATTTTCTGAAATTATGTTTATATAAATAGAATTTTAAATATTATTTTAAATTTTTAATGATTTAAAAATATTAAAATTAATATTAAAATTATAAAACTATTTTATTGATTTTTGAAATTCAAACTTTATTCAAATTTTCTGAAAAATATTTTTTAGATAATAGAAATCTAAAATTTTTTACTTTTCCCATAAATTTCAATTTCAGTAGAAATTCAATTTAAAAGTGTGAAAATGTAAGTATTTTAGCTAAAAATGAGTTTTGCAGAAAAACACTCAAACCGCTCTAAAACGTCGAAATATGCAATAAAATACGATTTTAGCACATTTTTTCTGAGATTTTTATTGTTTCATGTATTTTTTCAAAAATATTAGTAAATATTCTGAATTAATATTGATTTTTATAGATTTTTCATGGGATTTTTTAAAAATATGTAAATAATTTATAAATATTCAAAATTGCTATAAAACGTTATTTTATTGCATTTTTTGACGATTCAAGGCATTTTCAAGGATTTTCTGAAAAACTATTTTTTTAGATAAAATATACCTATGTGTAAGATTCCTAAAAGAAAATCATAAAATTTTGCTTACTTTTCCCATAAATTTCAATTTCAGTAGAAATTCAATTTAAAAGTGTGAAAATGTAATTATTTTAGCTAAAAAATGAGTTTTGCCAGAAAAACACTCAAACCGCTCTAAAACGTCGAAATATGCAATAAAATACGATTTTAGCACATTTTTTTCTGAGATTTTTATTGTTTCATGTATTTTTTCAAAAGGGTAAGATATAAACAACTATTGGAGGATAGATGGGCTAGTGAGAGTGTAGGCAATGGGGTCGAAAATGTATGGGGTAGATTTAAAAATGTAGTGTTAGAGTGTTCAGCAGAAGTTTGTGGTTACAGGCAGTGGGTGCGGAGGGAAGAGGAGCGATTGGTGGAATGATGATGTAAAAGAGTAGTAAGGAGAAAAAGTTAGCATATGAGGTTTTACAAAGTAGAAGTGATGCAAGGAGGGAAGAGTATATGGAGAGAAAAAGAGAGTTAAAAGAGTGGTGAAGCAATGTAAAAGAGAGCAGATGAGAGAGTGGGTGAGATGTTATCAGCAAATTTTGTTGAAAATAAGAAAAGTTTTGGAATGAGATTAATAAGTTGAGGAAGCCTAGAGAACAAATGGATTTGACAGTTAAAAATAGGAGAGAGAGTTATTAAATGGAGAGTTAGAGGTATCGGAAGATGGAGAGAATATTTTGAGGATTTGTTAAATGTTGATGAAGACAGGAAGCTGTGATTTCGTGTGTAGGGCAAGGAGGAATAACATCTTGTAGGAGTGTGGAAGAGCCAGTTGTGGGTGTAGGGAAAGTTCGTGAGGCAGTGGGTAGAATGAAAGGGGTAAGGCAGCTGGGATTGATGGGATAAAGATAGAAATGTTAAAAGCAGGTGGGGATATAATTTTGGAGTGGTTGGTGCTATTATTTAATAAATGTATGGAAGAGGGTAAGGTACCTAGGGATTGGCAGAGAGCGTGTATTGTTCCTTTGTATAAAGGCAAAGGGGACAAAAGAGTGCAAAAATTATAGGGAATAAGTCTGTTGAGTGTACCTGGTAAAGTGTATGGTAGAGTTATTATTGAAAGAATTAAGAGTAAAACAGAAAGCAGGATAGCAGATGAACAAGGGGGCTTTAGGAAAGGTAGGGGTGTGTAGACCAAGTGTTTACAGTGAAACATATAGGTGAACAGTATTTGGATAAGGGTAAATATGTTTTTGTGGCATTTATGGATTTGGAAAAGGCGTATGATAGGGTAGATAGGGGGCAATGTGGCAGATGTTGCAGGTGTATGGAATAGGAGGAAGGTTACTGAAAGCAGTGAAGAGTTTTTATGAGGATAGTGAGGCTCAGGTTAGAGTGTGTAGGAGGAAGGGGACTATTTCCCAGTAAAAGTGGGCCTTAGACAAGGATGTGTGATGTCACCGTGGTTGTTCAATATATTTATAGATGGGGTTGTAAGAGAAGTGAATGCGAGGGTCTTGGCAAGAGGTGTTGGGCTAAAAGATAAAGAAGCAAATACAAAGTGGGAGTTGTCACAGTTGCTTTTGCTGATGACACTGTGCTTTGGGAGATTCTGAAGAGAAGCTACAGAGGTTGGTGGATGAATTTGGTAGGGTGTGTAAAGAAGAAAATTGAAAGTGAATATAGGAAAGAGTAAGGTGATGAGGATAACAAAAAGAATAGGTGACGAAAGATTGGATATCAGATTGGAGGGAGAGAGTATGGAGGAGGTGAATGTATTCAGATATTTGGGAGTGGACATGTCGGCGGATGGGTCTATGAAGGATGAGGTGAATCATAGAATTGATGAGGGAAAAAGGTGAGTGGAGCACTTCGGGTCTGTGGAGACAAAGAACCTTGTCCATGGAAGTAAAGAGGGAATTTATGAGAGTATAGTTATACCAACGCTCTTATATGGGTGTGAAGCATGGGTGATGAATGTTGCAACGAGGAGAAGGCTGGAGGCAGTGGAGATGTCATGTCTGAGGTCAATGTGTGGTGTGAATATAATGCAGAGAATTCGGAGTTTGGAAATTAGGAGGAGGTGCGGATTACCAAAACGATTGTCCAGAGAGCTGAGGAGGGGTTGTTGAGGTGGTTTGGACATGTAGAGAGAATGGAACGAGACAGAGTGACTTCGAGTGTATAAATCTGTAGTGGAGGGAAGGCGTGGTAGGGGTCGGCCTAGGAAAGGTTGGAGGGAGGGGTAAAGGAAGTTTTGTGTGCGAGGGGCTTGGATTTCCAGCAAGCATGTGTGAGAGTATTTGATAGGAGTGAATGTAGGCATATGGTTTTTAATACTTGACGTGCTGTTGGAGTGTGAGCAAAGTAACATTTATGAAGGGATTCAGGGAAACCGGCAGGCCGGACTTGAGTTCTGGAGATGGGAAGTACAGTGCCGGCACTCTGAAGGAGGGGTGTAAATGTTGCAGTTTTATAACTGTAGTGTAAAGCACCGATCTGGCAAGACAGTGATGGAGTGAATGATGATGAAAGTTTTTCTTTTTCGGGCCACCCTGCCTTGGTGGGAATCGGCCGATGTGTTAATAAAAAAAAAAATAAAAAAATGTATTTTTTCAAAAATAATATGAAATATTCTGAATTAATATTGATTTTTATAGATTTATAATGGGATTTTTTAAAAATATGTAAATAATTTATAAAGATTCAAAAATGCTATAAAACGTTATTTTATTGCATTTTTTGACGATTCAAGGCATTTTCAAGGATTTTCTTAAAACTATTTTTTTAGATAAAATATACCTATGAGTAAGCTTCCTAAAAGAAAATCATAAAATTTTGCTTACTTTTCCCATAAATTTCAATTCCAGTAGAAATTCTATTTAAAAGTGTGAAAATGTAAGTGTTTTAGCTAAAAAATGAGTTTTGCCAGAAAAGCACTCAAACCGCTTTAAAACGTCGAAATATGCAATACAATACGATTTTAGCACATTTTTCTGAGCTTTTTAATGTTTCATGTATTTTTCGAAAATAATATGAAATATTCTATAAAAATATTGATTTTTATAGATATTTTAATGGGATTTTTTAAAAATATGTAAATAATTAAAAAATATTCAAAAATGCTATAAAACTTGATTTTATTGCATTTTTTGACGATTTAAGGCATTTTCAAGGATTTTCTGAAAAACTATTTTTTTAGATAAAATATACCTATGAGTAAGCTTCCTAAAAGAAAATCATAAAATTTTGCTTACTTTTCCCATAAATTTCAATTGCAGTAGAAATTCTATTTAAAAGTGTGAAAATGTAAGTATTTTAGCTTAAAAATGTGTTTTGCCAGAAAAGCACTCAAACCGCTCTAAAACGTCGAAATATGCCATAAAATGCGATTTAGCACTTTTTTCTGAGCTTTTAATGTTTCATGTATTTTTCGAAAATAATATGAAATATTCTATAAAATATTGATTTTTATAGTTTTTAATGGATTTTTAAAAATATGTAAATAATTTATATATATTCAAAAATGCTATAAAACGTTATTTTATTGCATTTTTGACGATTCAATCATTTTCAAGGATTTTCTGAAAACTATTTTTAGATAAAAAAATCGAATTAAAAATAAATTTTGCTTACTTTTCCCATAAATTTCAATTTCAGTAGAAATTCTAATTTAAAAGTGTGAAAATGTAAGTATTTTAGCTTAAAAATGTGTTTTGCCAGAAAAGCACTCAAACCGCTTTAAAACGTCGAAATATGCAATAAAATACGATTTTAGCAAATTTTTCTGAGCTTTTTAATGTTTCATGTATATTTCGAAAATAATATGAAATATTCTATTAAATGTTGATTTTTATAGATTTTTAATGGGATTTTTTAAAAATATGTAAATAATTATAATATTAAAAATGCTATAAAACTTGATTTTATTGCATTTTTGACATTAAGGCATTTCAAGTTTTCTGAAAAACTATTTTTAGATAAATATACCTATGAGTAAGTTCCTAAAGAAAATCATAAAATTTTCTTATTTTCCCATAAATTTCAATTGCAGTAGAAATTCTATTTAAAAGTGTGAAAATGTAAGTATTTTAGCTAAAATGAGTTTGCAGAAAAGCACTCAAACCGCTCTAAACGTCGAAATATGCATAAATCGATTTTAGCACATTTTCTGAGCTTTTAATGTTTCATGTATTTTCGAAAAAATATGAAATATTCTAAAAATATTGATTTTTATAGATTTTTAATGGGATTTTTAAAATATGTAAATAATTTTAGCTAAATGATTTGCCAAACCTAACCTAAACTCGAATATGCAAAAAATACGATTTTGCATTTCTGAGTTTATTTTCATATTTTCGAAAATAATATGAAATATCATAATTTGATTTTTAGATTTAATGGATTTTAAATATGAAATAATAAATTAACATAAAACTTATTATTCATTTGCATAAGCATTTCAAGATTTTGAAAATTTTTAATAAAATATACCTTAGTAAGCTCAAGAAAAAAATTTTCTTATTTCTAAATTCAATTAGTAGAAATTCATTTAAGTGTGAAAGTATTTAGCTAAATGGTTTTGCCGAAAGCTCAAACCGCTTAAAACGTCGAAATATGCATAAATACGATTTTAATTTCTGAGCTTTAAGTTCTGTATTTTCGAAAATAATATAAATATTCTAAAAAATTTGATTTTTATAGATTTTAATGATTTTAAAAATAGTAAATAATTATAAATATTAAATGCTATAAAACTTATTTTATTGCATTTGACGATAAGGCATTTCAGTTTTTGAAAATATTTTAGATAAAATATACCTTGTGCTCTAAGAAAATCATAAAATTGCTTATTTTCCCATAAATTTCAATTGCAGTAGAAATTTATTTAAATGTGAAAATTAAGTATTTTAGCTAAAATGAGTTTTGCAGAAAAGCACAAACCGCTCTAAAACTCGAAATATATAAAATCGATTTAATTTCTGAGCTTTTAATGTTCATTATTTTCGAAAATAATATGAAATATTCTATAAATATTGTTTTATAGTATTTTTAATGGGATTTTTAAAAATATGTAAATAATTAATAAATTTAAAAATGTATAAACTTGATTTTGCATTTTTGACGATTAGGATTTTTAAAAGATTGTAAAAATATTTTTAGATAAAATATACTATGAGTAAGCTTCCTAAAGAAAATCATAAAATTTTGCTTTTTTTCCCATAAATTTCAATTGCAGTAGAAATTCTATTTAAAAGGATGAAAATCTAAGTATTTTAGCTAAAAAATGAGTTTTGTCAGAAAAGCATCAAACCGCTCTAAAACGTCGAAATATGCAATAAAATACGATTTTAGCACATTTTTCTGAGCTTTTTAATGTTTCATGTATTTTTCGAAAATAATATGAAATATTCTATAAAAATATTGATTTTTATAGATTTTTAATGGGATTTTTAAAAATATGTAAATAATTAAAAATATTCAAAAATGCTATAAAACGATATTTTATTGCATTTTTGACGATTAAGGCATTTTCACGGATTTTGTGAAAAACTATTTTTAATAAAATATACCTATGAGTAAGCTTCCTAAAAGAAAATCATAAAATTTTGCTTACTTTTCCCATAAATTTCAATTGCAGTAGAAATTCTATTTAAAAGTGTGAAAATGTAAGTATTTTAGCTGAAAAATGAGTTTTGCAGAAAACATCAAACCGCTCTAAAACGTCGAAATATGCAAAAATAATATGAAATATTCTAAAAATATTATTTATAGATTTTTAATGGATTTTTAAAAATATTAAATATTAAATATTCAAAATGCTATAAAATTATTTTATTGCATTTTTGACGATTAAGGCATTTTCAGATTTTCTGAAAACTATGTAATTTATGATAAAAGAAAATCATAAATTTTGCTTATTTCCCATAAATTTCAATTCAGTAGAATTCATTTAAAGTGTGAAATTAAGTATTTTAGCTAAAAATGAGTTTTGCCAAAAACATCAAACGCTCTAAAACGTCAATATGCAATAAATCGATTTTAGCACATTTTTCTGAGTTTTTAATGTTTCATGTATTTTTCGAAAATAATAGAAATATTCTATAAATATTGATTTTTATAGATTTTAATGGATTTTAAAATATGTAAATAATATAATATAAAATGTATAAAATTATTATTTTGACGATTAAGCATTTCTTTTAATATTTAGATAAATCATGAAATTCTAATCTATTGTTCTTTTCCATAAATTTCAATTGAGTAAATTCTATTTAAAGTGTGAAAATCTAAGTATTTTAGCTAAAAATGAGTTTGCCAGAAAAGCACTCAAACCGCTCTAAAACGTCGAAATATGCAAAAAAAACGATTTTAGCACATTTTCTGAGCTTTTAATGTTCATGTATTTTCGAAAATAATATGAAATATTCTATAAAAATATTGTTTTTATAGATTTGGATTTTAAAAATATGTAAATAATTATAAATATTCAAAATGTATAAAACTTATTTATTGCATTTTGACGATTAAGGCATTTCAAGGATTTTCTGAAAACTATTTTTAGATAAAATATCCTATAATGATAGCTTCTAGCTTTTTGTTATTTTCAATAATATGAAATTTTAAATAAAATTATTTTTTAATGGTTTTTAAAAATTAAATATTAAAATAAATCTATAAACGATTTTATTTTTTGAGATTTTTAGTTTTGATATTTGAAAAAAAAATTTAAAATTTGTTTTTATAAATTTTTATGATTTTTAAAATTGTAATAATTTATAATATTCAAAAACATAAACGTTATATTGCATTACGATTAGCATTTTCGGATTTTCTGAATATTTTAGATAAAAGTATTTAAAATATTAAACAAAATATATTTTGCTACTTTCATAAATTTCATTCAGTAGAAATTCATTTAAAGTTGAAAATCTAGTATTTTGCTAAAATGAGTTTTGCCAGAAAAACCAAACCTTAAACGTCAAATAGCATAAAATAGATTTTAGCACATTTTCTGATTTTAATGTTTCATGTATTTTCAAATAATATGAAATATTCTAAAAATTTGATTTTATAGATTTTTAATGATTTTTAAAAATATGTAAATAATTATAAATAATGTATAAAACTTATTTTATTGCATTTTTGACGATTAAGCATTTCAGGATTTTTGAAAAATTTTAATAATATACTAGTAGCTTCAAAGAAAATCATAAATTTTGCTTATTTTCCATAAATTTCAATTGCAGTAGAAATTTATTAAAAGTTGAATTAGTATTTTAGTAAAATGAGTTTTGCAAAAACACTCAAACCGTCTAAACGTCGAAATATGCAATAAATACGATTTTAGACATTTCTGAAACCGCTCTAAAACGTCGAAATATGCATAAAATACGATTTTAGCACATTTTCTGAGCTTTTAATGTTTCATGTATTTTTCGAAAATAATATGAAATATTCTATAAAATATTGATTTTTATAGATTTTTAATGGATTTTTAAAAATATGTAAATAATTTATATATATTCAAAAATGCTATAAAACGTTATTTTATTGCATTTTTGACGATTCAAGGCATTTTCACGATTTTCTGAAAAACTATTTTTAGATAAAAATACCTATGAAACTTCTAAGAAAATCATCAATTTTCTTTTCCATAAATTTCAATTGCAGTAGAAATTCTATTTAAAAGTGTGAAAATGTAAGTATTTTAGCTAAAAATGAGTTTTGTCAAAGCACTCAAACCGCTCTAAAACGTCTAAATATAAATCAAATACGATTTTAGCACATTTTTCTAGCTTTTTAATTTTCATGTATTTTTGAAATAATTGAAATATTCTAAAAATTTGATTTTTATAGATTTTAATGGGATTTTAAAAATTAAATAATTTAATATTAAAAATGCTATAAAACGTATTTTATTCATTTTTGACGATTCAATGTTTCATGGATTTTCTGAAAAACTATTTTTTAGATAAATATCTATGATAAGTTCTAAAAGAAAATCATAAATTTTGCTTAATTTTCATAAATTCAATTGCATAGAAATTTATTTAAAAGTGTGAAAATCAATATTTTAGCTAAAATGAGTTTTGCCAGAAAACTAAACGCTCTAAAAGTCAAATATCAATAAATGATTTTCACATTTTTCTGAGCTTTTAATGTTTCTATGTAATTTTCGAAAATTATGAAATATTCTATAAAATATTGATTTTTTAGATTTTAATGGATTTTTAAAAATATGTAAATAATTTATATATTAAAAATGTTTAAAACTATATTTTATTGCATTTTTGAATTCAAGGCATTTTCATGGATTTTCTGAAAAACTATTTTTTAGATAATATTACCTATGTAAGCTTTAAGAAAATTCAAATTGTTATTTCCATAGTTTTCAATTAGTAAATTCTTTAAAGTTATGAACATTTTAGTAAAAAATTTACAGTAAGACTAAACGTTAAAATCAAATTTGTATTCCAATTTAGCACATTTTTTAGTTTAAAATTTATGATTTTGCAAATAATATGAAATATTCTAAATAATCTATTTTTACGATTATTAATGGATTTAAAATAGATTTTAAATTTTCAAAGCTTTTAAATGTTATTTATTATTTTTGAAATTAAATAAAATTTTAAAGTGATTTTTATAGATCTAATGGTTTTTTAAAATATCAAAGTAATTCTAAATAAAATCATAAAATTTATTTTCATCATTTTATACAGATAATCATTTTAAAAGTTTTAAAAATATTTTAGCTAAAATTTTCCAGAAAGCCTAAACCAAATCAAAATTTGAATATTCCAAAATCATTGCAAATTTCTGATTTAAATGTTCATGTATTTTGCAAAAAATTGAAAATTCTATTAAATTTATTTTTATGATTAATGGGATTTTAAAATAGAAATTAATTAATATTTTAATGCTTTAAACTTATTTTATTGATTTTTTAAATTAAAGGATTTTCAAGATTTTTAATATTTTTAGATAAAATATACTAAATAATTTAAAAAATCATAAAATTTTGCTTACTTTTACCCATAAATTTATTTGAATTTATTAAAGCTAAAATTAAGATTTTACAAAAACTATTTTTAGAAAACATAAACCCTCTAAAAGTCGAAATATCATAAAATCATTTTAAATTTTTCTGAGCTTTTTAATGTTTCAGTATTTTTCAAAATAAATGAATATTCTATAAATATTGATTCTTATAGATTTTTAATGGGATTTAAAATATGTAAATAATATAATATTAAAAATGCTATAAACTTATTTTTTCATTTTTTGACGATTTAATGCATTTTAAGATTTTCTGAAAACTTTTTAGATAAAATCTACTATGAGTAAGCTTCCTAAAGAAAATCATAAAATTTTGCTTACTTTCTCCATAAATTTCAATGCAGTAGAAATTCTATTTAAAATGTGAAAATGTAAGTATTTTAGTAAAAAAATGAGTTTTGCCAAGAAATCAAATCTTAAAACGTCAAATTGCAATAAAATACGATTTTAGCAATTTTATCTGAGCTTTTTAAATGTTTCATGTATTTTTCGAAAATAAATGAAATATCTATAAAAATATTGATTTTTATAGATTTTTAATAGGATTTTTAAAATATGTAATAATTTATAAATATTAAAAATGCTATACTTATTTAGCATTTTTGACGATTGAAGGATATTTTAAGATTTTGAAAATCTATTTTTAGATATATATAAATATAATAAGCTTCCTAAAAGAAAATTTTGCTTCTTTTCCCATAAATCTAATTGCAGTAGAATTCTATTTAAAAGTTGAAAATCTAAGTATTTTAGCTGAAAATGAGTTTTCCAGAAAAGCACTCAAACCTTAAAACGTCGAATATATGCCATAAAATGCGATTTTAGCAATTTTGCTAAAAAATGAGTTTTGCGAAAAGCATCAAACGTTTTAAAAGTTTCAAATATGCAATAAAATCGATTTTAGCACATTTTTCTGACTTTTTAATTTTCATGTATTTTCGAAAATAATATGAAATATTCTATAAAATATTGATTTTATAGATTTTTAATGGATTTTAAAAATATGTAAATAATAAAAATATCCAAAAATGCAAAAACCCTTGATTTTATTATTTTTGACATTTAAAAATTTTAAAGGATTTTTAAAACTATTTTTTAAATAAATATCCCATATAATTCCTAAAAGAAAATCATAAAATTTTGCTTACTTTTCCCATAAATTTCAATTGCAGTAGAAATTTATTTAAAATGTGAAATGTAAGTATTTTAGCAAAAAAATGAGTTTTGTAGAAAAGCATCAAAGCTCTAAAAACGTCGAAATATGCATAAAGGCGATTTTAGCACATTTTTTGAGCTTTTAATGTTTCATTATTTTTGAAAATAATATGAAAATTCTAAAAATTTGATTTTATAGATTTTTAATGGATTTTTAAAAATATGTAAATTAAAATATTAAAT
>WNWK01040431.1:0-16971 GCA_009830355.1 Cherax destructor | reverse complement strand
ATAGTGTGACCTTCCCCCATTGCCTTTTGACCTCTGTATGGAGGTTGTTAACTTTTATTGCAATGACTTAAAGGGCAATGGGGGGGTTTTTATCTTTCATTTCCTGTCACTGTCAAACCTGATCTGGACTTTCCACTAGCTTCCTAGCTGATTTCCCCACGTCCCCCCTAACTTTCCCAAGGGAGCACCCTATCCCCTTTTGGCCATATCTGCCCAAGCCTTTTTGCAAGCCCTTTTGTCCTGGGGTCAATACATCGTCCCCCCGGGTCCACTGGGCCTCTTACGGGAACCCCCCTCGTTATCCTGTCCCCATCACCATTTTCCCCTGTGCCCCTCAATGTCCGCCTCTACCAGGGTTTTATAGGCACACACCGTCCTTCAGCACCCACACTACATCCAAGCACTTTTCCCCACCACAGGCGAAGTCACTGCCATAGACAGCGTATCCAATGGCGACAGGCTATCGAGGGCCTATGGATGTCCAAAAACCGGGAAACTCTATCGGCGGGGTCACCCCCCTCTTTTACCAGAGGTGACGCACCCTGACACCACCAACTTTATCATCCTCTGACACCGGTGGCAATGTCAAGACGATCTCCTCCACGGCCTCGACCGCTTCACTCCACTTCCCAGTTTCAGGCAGAACTTGCAGTACAGTATCCACCACCGATATCGCATCCTTCAAGGATTGCACTCACTCCTCCATCATGTCGCTAAATGCTGCCTCAGCCTGTTGTGGCCGCCGCCACTCCCTTTGTCGCTCACAAGTCGCAGCCATATGTCCAGGGCCACCACACAGATGGCATGTCCGTACCTGCCCCGGGTAGGTAACGTAAATTTGTGTCCTGAACTTCTCCATCATCACAAATGAGGGTATTGGATGCCTCAAAGTCTTTTCAGGGAAAATGAACCCTCTAACATACCAGCGTAAATTCCTTGGGACTATCGCCCAATGTTGACAGCATATATAGTTCCATAGCGTTTAAACTTCCGTCGTACATCCATTTCATCCGCTTCGAATGAGAGATTACGAAGGTGTACCCATGAATAATGGGCTGATACATCACGTAGGCGCACCTCCAGGCTAGCGTTGACGATGATGCATTGTTCTTGATACTTATCCACAACCTTCTCATAAGTATCAGGCAACACAAATTTCACAAAGCTTCTCGCGGCGCCATTCAGGGATATCCTGTACAAATTCGCACTAGAGATCCCGTATCTCTAATGACAAGGTGTAGAATGACTTCAGCGTTGCTCGGATATACCGCACCTTTTAACAATTATAAACAGACGGTGTTTACTCGCCGCTGGTATTCCGCCATTTTGAAGAAAACAAAACTTCACCAACCAGACACCAGGGGTCACTTGCCGCAGACCTGGGACACCCTCGCTCTGTCAAGGTTGGGAAGCGACTGTCTGTGTATCTTGTGGATGGGCAAATCTTGTGTTGTGTCAATGATGAGTAAGTTTATTCAGGTATACACAAATACAGTTACGTAGATCATCATACGTAGCAGCATATGTGTAGAGAACCTGGGATAACCCAAAAAAAGTCAGTGACTTATCTCCATTGTGTTTGAATTGTATTTAGTAGTATTATATATATCAATTACCTGTTGTAATGCCACTGGATGAATACTTGTATATAAATTGTGACATGCTCACACACTCAAGTCCGGGGTTTGAATCTCTCCTGGTACGGCTGACAAAACAATAGGGACATGTTTCCATAAGACACCGGCTGTCCCTGTCCACGCATCAGTTTAAAATGTGTTCCTGGGAGTTAGTGGACTGGTGTGGGTTGCATCCTGGGTGTTAGTGAATTGGTGTGGGTCATATCCTGGGTGTGGGTAGCATCCTGGGTGCTAGTGGACTGGTGTGGGTGGCATCCTGGGTGTTAGTAGACTGGTGTGGGTCGCATCCTGGGTTTTAGTAGACTGGTGTGGGTCGCATCCTGGGTGTTAGTGAACTGGTGTGGGTGGCATCCTGGGTGTTAGTGGACTGGTGTGGGTGGCATACTGGGTGTTAGTGGACTGGTGTGGGTGGCATTCTGGGTGTTAGTAGACTTGTGTGGGTGGCATCCTGGGTGTTAGTGGACTGGTGTGGGTGGCATCCTGGGTGTTAGTGGACTGGTGTGGGTGGCATCCTGGATGTTAGTGGACTGGTGTGGGTGGCATCCTGGGTGTTAGTGGACTGGTGTGGGTGGCATCCTGGATGTTAATGGACTGGTGTGGGTGGCATCCTGGGTGTTAGTGGACTGGTGTGGGTGGCATCCTGGGTGTTAGTGGACTGGTGTGGGTGGCATCCTGGATGTTAGTGGACTGGTGTGGGTGGCATCCTGGGTGTTAGTGGACTGGTGTGGGTGGCATCCTGGATGTTAGTGGACTGGTGTGGGTGGCATCCTGGGTGTTAGTGGACTGGTGTGGGTGGCATACTGGGTGTTAGTGGACTGGTGTGGGTGGCATTCTGGGTGTTAGTAGACTTGTGTGGGTGGCATCCTGGGTGTTAGTGGACTGGTGTGGGTGGCATCCTGGGTGTTAGTGGACTGGTGTGGGTGGCATCCTGGATGTTAGTGGACTGGTGTGGGTGGCATCCTGGGTGTTAGTGGACTGGTGTGGGTGGCATTCTGGGTGTTAGTGGACTGGTGTGGGTGGCATTCTGGGTGTTAGTAGACTTGTGTGGGTGGCATCCTGGGTGTTAGTGGACTGGTGTGGGTGGCATCCTGGATGTTAGTGGACTGGTGTGGGTGGCATTATGGGTGTTAGTGGACTGGTGTGGGTGGCATCCTGGATGTTAGTGGACTGGTGTGGGTGGCATCCTGGGTGTTAGTGGACTGGTGTGGGTGGCATCCTGGGTGTTAGTGGACTGGTGTGGGTGGCATCCTGGGTGTTAGTGGACTGGTGTGGGTGGCATCCTGGGTGCTAGTTGACTGGTGTGGGTGGCATCCTGGGTGTTAGTGGACTGGTGTGGGTGGCATCCTGGATATTATTGGACTGGTGTGGGTGGCATCCTGGGTACTCACCTAATTGTTGTTGCAGGGGTCGAGACTCAGCTCCTGGCCCCGCCTCTTCGCTGTCTGCTACTGGGTCTCTGCTCTCCCTGCTCCATGAGCTTTATCATACCTTGTCTTAAAACTATGTATGGTTCCTGCCTCCACTATATCTTTCTCTAGTCCATTCCACTTCCTGACTACTCTGTGGCTGAAGAAATGTTTCCTGAGTCTTCAGCTTCCAGTTGTGTCCCCTTGTTTCTGTGTTCCCTCTCTGAAACAACCTGTCACTATCTACCTTGTCAATTCCCCGCAGTATTTTGTATGTCGTTAGTGGACTGGTGTGGGTGGCATCCTGGGTGTTAGTGGACTGGTGTGGGTGGCATCCTGGGTGCTAGTTGACTGGTGTGGGTGGTGTTGGGAATTGTGAGACTACCTGTATGGACTTCACCGCCACTTACAAACAGATAATCTCAACGGGAGGTGACCGTCTAGTATAATTTTACCGCAGTCACTCCCGCGAGGTGTGTGAGAAACTTGACCCACTCCTGGTCGCACCCGAGGGGTTCCTTCGATATTCTCACATTAGCCCCACTCCACTCTGGGCCAGTTTTTATATATTAATATAGGCTCGCACTAATACGTATGATACAATAAGGTGTGGGAAATTATGAGAGATTGTCTACCTGGGACACCGCTACTTTCAACAAACAATCTCCTGGGAAGATGACCGACTAGTATAATTTTACCGCAGTCACTCCCTTAAGGTATGTGAGAAAATTTACCCACTCCTGATCGTACCCAAGGGTACCTTCGATGTTCTCACTCACCCCACTGCACTCTGGACCAGTATAAATAAATTTGAATGGATTATAATAAGAAGTATGGTATGATTAAATTTTGTGGACTGTATGGTTACTATGTGACTGATCAAGTAGAAGGAAAGAGAGAGAACACACAATTCAAATTCAAATTCAAATTCAAATTCTTTATTTCATGTAATACAAGGTGGGGGGTACTTATAGTTATACATTAAAGTTGATATTACAAGATGGCCAATAATATGCCTAGGTATGCCTAGGCTTTTCAGGCAGTCTTATGATAGGTCTTACTCAATAGCTATACAATGGATATACAGATTGTAAGGTTAGGTTAGGTTTACAAAATTTAGGTACTGGAATTTAAACATTGAGAATTTAACAATTAGTATAAAAAGTTAGCAATTAGTTTATATATTAATGATAAAGGTGATATATTGGCATAATATAGTTTCTATATTGGAGTATCTTAGGCAAACTTATGACTAGCTTAAGTATTATGGAGCAATAGTTGTATTAGAATGTTGGTTAGAACTGTGCAAATTAAGGGAATCACAGATATCAATAAGTGTATTTTGCTGTGGTTAGTAATGTGCAAATTAAGGAGAATTACAGATATCAATAAGTGTATTTTTGCTGTGGATATGTGCAAGATAAAGTAGTTTTCGTATGGTTAACTACCGGTTGAGTGCGTAAGTGAGATAAGATGTTTTTAACGGTGCTTTTGAAAATGGAGGTTGTGTCTGCAGTTCTAGAGTTTTCAGGCAGGGAGTTCCAGATTTTAGGCCCTTTTATGCGCATTGAATTTTTGTATAGATTTAGTCGGACACGGGAATGTCAAAGAGATGTTTATGTCTGGTATTATGTCTATGGGTCCTGTCACAACTGTCAAGAAAGTGTTTTAGCTCTGGGTTAAAGTTGGAATTAATGGTTCTATAAATGTAGATAGCAGAGTAGTAAGTATGGATGTTCTGGACAGTGAGTAGGTTTAGGTCTTTGAAGAGTGGGGGTGTGCTGCCTAGCGTTGGATTGTGTGATAATTCTTACTGCGGCTTTTTGTTGGGTTATTATTGGCTTTAGGTGGGTAATTGCTGTTGATCCCCATGCACAAATGGCATATGTGAGGTAGGGATAAATGAGTGAGTAGTATAGTGTGAGTAGGGCTGATTGTGGTACATAATACCGTATCTTAGAGAGGATCCCCACAGTTTTGGACACTTTCTTTGTTATGTGTTGGATATGGGTGCTGAATTTCAGGCTGCTGTCAAGGTGAAGGCCCAGGAACTTGCCCTCGTTATGTCTAGCAATAGGTGTAGAGTTCATCTTAATGTTTAATTGTGGATCATCTGTTCTGTTGCCAAACATAATATAGAAGGTCTTATCAGTGTTGAGTGTAAGTTTATTGGCAGTCATCCATGTTGATATTTTTATTAATTCGTCGTTAACAATGGTATTAAGCGTGGCAAGGTTTGTGTGGGAGATGACATAAGTTGTATCGTCAGCAAAGAGTATTGGTTTCAGGTGTTGTGATACATTGGGAAGATCATTGATGTATAAGAGGAAGAGCAGGGGACCAAGGACACTTCCCTGCGGTACGCCGGTGTCTAGTGGTAGTGTCGTGGAGGATTTGTCTTTAATAGTGACATACTGGTACCTATTAGTGAGGTAGGATTTGAGGTATGCTAGTGCATGACCTCTTATTCCATAGTGGTCAAGTTTGTGGAGTAGGATGCCGTGGTTTACTGTGTCAAAAGCTTTCCTTAAGTCAATAAAAAGTCCTAGTGGATATTCAAGTTGACATGACCATCACTCACCCATCAACAGCATCATAGCGGTGCATTGTAGATCGGTGACCTAACTAAGGTACATCTACTGTTTATAACAATCCTATCGGCCGACATTGACTGCTACAAAAAGTGAGTACTTAGCTGTAGGTGAAGGAGTCACTTCGTTTGTTGGTGTTCTCCCGCGGTCTTGCTCGACAGCGATTATACTCCCGGCAAATCGATGATGGTGGAATAGGGGTCCTGATATAGAAGTATTGACTTCTTGACACCTCTACAATTCTCGGGAGAGAATCGGGAGGTCAACATGTGGTTGCTAGGAGAATGTTGTTGAGAATCACTACACACATTCTCTCCCGTGACATTAACATCACCAAATCCTCTTTAATTCACACGACGATTTAATATCTCAATAGTTTCCACTCTTTATTGTTCACTTCTTTCAATTTCGACGTTGATGGGTCGAGATGAATTTAGTTCCTCTTCTCCACATCAAATATGGCGGTCTGGGCATAGCGTCACAATGCCCGACCCGCCGGTACACTCACTCCCAATTATTTACAACTCTGTTTCACTATATTCACCATTTCACAATATTCACTGAGCAAATTTCAGTCTATTCTAATACGAAACCCACCCTGAATCAGGGTTTACGACTGTATCAAGTCGAATGATCACGCCACCTGAGCCATGGTTAATATGGTTAGGCCTACCGGCGTCACCCGTTATTCCTCAATTTATCACCCGATTACAGTAGTTTTTTGGACTTAGATGTCCCTCAGTATACACTTGAAGACGATTACGACACTTCCTATTGCGAAGGGAAGGCAACAACCATATTTGGCCAGCAAATTCGCCAAATAACTGGCTCCATACTGAGCCAGAATTCCAGCCTCTTACGGTTATGCCCGCGCGAGAACTACTCCTCTCTGCCCAGCTGGCCTACGGCCTCTCAAGCGCCGCCTATTCGATGGTTCCATCTTCGAACCCACCTAAGAGTTAAGCTACCAGCAGCACATTAAATATATCTATTCATATTGGAAAGTTTATAAATTACAACTTTCGGAAAATACCAATATTTTCCACATAAGGTTTGTGGACTGTATATGAGGATTTGATTGTTTTAAAGTAGAAAGAAGAGGAGAGAACACACAATTAAGTTAACATGACCATCACTCACCCATTAACAGCATCGTGGATGTGCATCGTAGATCGTTGACCTAGCTAAGGTACATCTACTGTTTATAACAATCCTATCGGCCGACAACTGACTGCTACAAAAAGTGAGTACTTAGATGTAGGTGAGGGAGTCATAGAACTATTGACTTCTTGATATCTCTACAATTCTCGGGACAGAATCAGGAGGTCAACATATGATCGTTATGAGAATGTTGCTGAGAACTAATGCACACATTCTCTCTCGTGATATTGACATCACCAAATCCTCTTTTATTCACACGCCGATTTAATGACTCACTAGTTTCCACTCTCTATTGTTTACTTCCTTTAATTTCGACGTTGATGGTTCGAGATGAAAATGATAACCCATTACCATTCCAATGTATCCAACATGGCGGCCACGGGGTGGCGTCCCTTTCACTCGGCGACGCCGGTACCATTCTTTCCCCTCCAATTCTTTATAAAGATGATTCACTGGACTTTAACGTCCCGCCAAGTTCGCCGGTAATTATTCCACATCCCTTCCTTTACGAAAGTCACCCAGAATCAGGGTTTCGACTGTACCAAGTCGAATAATCACTTCACCTGAGCCATGGTTACCATGGCTAGGCCTACCGGCGTCACTCGTTATTTCACAATTTATCACCCGATTACAGTAGTTCCTGGACTTAATGTCCCTCAGTATACACTTGAAGACGATTACGACACTTCCTATTGCGAAGGGAAGTCAACAACCATTTTTGGTCAGCGAATTCGCCAAATAACTGGCTCCATACTGAGCCAGAATTCCAGTCTTTTTTTACGGCTATACCCATGCGACAACAGCCCTCAGCCCAGCCTCCGGCCTCCACCCCTGCCCACTTGACGAGGCATCTCGCGCATGCGTGTTAATTCATTGGTTCTTTTCAGTTAATGTTTTAAGCCAACAGCCACACATTTATGATACCTATTCCTATTGGAAAGTTTATAGAATATAATTTTCGGAAAATACCCAATATTTTCCACAGGTGGCATCCTGGGATAAAACTGACGTAATTTGCGATAAATGTTCAGCATAACAAGAGTCTTGTAGTAGTATGTCAGCTATGGTGTGTATACCTTGTACATGTACTGGTAGTAGTATGTCAGCTATTGTGTGTATACCTTGTACATGTACTGGTAGTAGTATGTCAGCTATGGTGTGTATACCTTGTACATGTACTGGTAGTAGTATGTCAGCTATGGTGTGTATACCTTGTACATGTACTGGTAGTAGTATGTCAGCTATGGCGTGTATACCTTGTACATGTACTGGTAGTAGTATGTCAGCTATGGTGTGTATACCTTGTACATGTACTGGTAGTAGTATGTCAGCTATGGTGTGTATACCTTGTACATGTACTGGTAGTAGTATGTCAGCAATGGTGTGTATACCTTGTACATGTACGGTAGAGTATGTCAGCTATAGTGTGTATACCTTGCACATGTACTGGTCCATAGTGACATCAATGACATACTACTATATGAAAACCCCTTGTTATGCTGAGCATTTCCCCAAATTAGGGCGTTTTTTCCCAAGATCGACCCCACCAGTCCACTAAACCAGGTACCCACATTAAACTGATGGGTTAGCAGGTGTGGTCGATCACCATGCCCAGCCCTTCTAGGGCTGGGTAGGTGCTAAGGCTGGAGCTTGCTACCATCTGCGGCTCGCAAGCCTGCCCTTCCTGTGAGCCTCCTTGGGGCGGGGAAGGTGGCAGACCAGAGAGGCCTAGCAACTATCTAACTCCATGCCTCGTGCTGGTGGCGAATGTGGCTAGGCCTGGGGCCAGTTGGTCCCGCCGCTGAGGGGTGCCCCCTCCCATGGAAGACATAGGTCTCTGCTACTCCCACGCCAGGGAGCCGAAGCCGGGTCGCCATCTGGTACAGACCCGGGCCGGGAGAATTCCCGGTGAATCAACACCTCCTCCTCCTTAGCAGGTGTCTTATCATTCATAGCAGCATATGTTTATAGAACCCTTCAGGATAAACCAAAAAAGTTAGTGACTTACATAAGAAAGAAGGAACACTACAGCAGGCCTACTGGCCCATGCGAGGCAGGTAAAAGTCTCCCACCGGCTTAAGCTAATGCCCCAACCCAGCCAGGTCAGGACACATTCACTTAAGGAAGGATCACAGCATATGACCTAGTAGCACAAGCTAGTTATGTCTATCTCACACCCACCTGCACCTACTCATGTATTTATCTAACCTATTTTTAAAACTACATAACGTTTTAGCCTCTATAACTGTACTCGGGAGTTTGTTCCACTCATCGACAACTCTATTACCAAACCAATGCTTTCCTTTATCTCTCCTGAATCTGAATTTTTCCAACTAAAACCCATTGCTGCGAGTCCTGTCAATACTACATATTTTTAGCACACTCTTTACATCCCCTTTATTTATTCATGTTTTTCATTTATACACCTCAATCATTTTTTTATTTATTAATTTTTTAATAACACATCTACCGATTTCCACCAAGGCAGGGTGGCCCGACAAAGAAAACTTTCATCATCATTCACTCCATCACTGTCTTTCCAGAGGCGTGCTTACACTACAGCTACAAAACTGCAACATTAACACCCCTCCTTCAGAGTGCCGACACTGTACTTCCCATCTCCAGGAATCAAGTCCGGCCTGAAACCCTTCATTAATGTTACCTTGCCTACACTCCAACAGCACGTCAAGTCCTAAAAACCATTTGTCTCCATTCGCTCCTATCTAACACGCTCACACAGGCTTGCTGGAAGTCCAAGCCCCTCACACTCAAAACCTCCTTTACCCCCTCCTTCCAACCTTTTCTAGGCCAACCCCTACCCCGCCTTCCCTCCACTACAGATTTATACACACTCGAAGTCATTCTATTTTGTTCCTTCCTCTCTATATGTCCAAACCATCTACACAACCCCTTCTCAGCTCTTTGAATAATAGTTTTGGTAATCCCTGTGGAAAATATTGGTATTTTCCGAAAGTTGTAATTGATAAACTTTCCAATATGAACAGATATCCTTAATGTACCGCTGGTAGCTTACGTTCATGGGGGTATGAATAGAGAACCATCATACCAGCGGCAGGAAGCAGGGCAGAGGCGGGAGAGCGGGAGTGAGGCAGTGAAACCCCAGCCTACACACTGGAATTCAGGTGATGGGATGGCCTGCCGAATTTGGAGATTCCGGCCGCCAAACCGGACTTAATTACCTCCTTTCGTAATGTGGAGGAGTATCCAGTGACGCAGTGAATATAAAGTGGGACAATCGGTCCAGGAGGTCCAGTAATAGGGCAGTAATTGTGGAAATAACGAATGGCCCCGGCATGGTATGCCCGCATGGGCCCTATTTGAACTCAGTAAAGCACATACACGGGATAAAGTCGAACCCCTGATGCGGGGGGATTTTCGTCTTAGAAGAGACTGAAATATTTTCGATGAACTTTGTGAAATGGTGAATATATAAAACCAGGAAATAATCGGGGGGTGATTGTACCGGGGGGTTAGCGGGGGTACCCCGTCCCCCGACCGCCTGTTGGATGCTGGGGAGATGAACTAACATACCCAAAGTTATCTACTGAAACCGTATCGAGACGGTGAATTTTATAAACTAGTGGGGCATTAAGCCAGATATACGTAGTGTGTAAAGTTATACGATAAACAGTAATAAGGTGGGAATAGTGAGAGGATCTAAACCGCTACCCCGACCAACCACATTTTAAATAACGCCCGGTCTCGTGGGCGTATAAAGTTCAGGGAAATTAAACCCTTTCCCTGACTCGACGGGACAACTTTACCATCGCGATCAACCAGACGGGGAGGACGTCAACAACAAAGCACTCCTCACAAAGCGACTCTCTGTCGCTTTTTTTATTAATAATATTGTTACGATGAATTACTTTTGCTAGGTCAAAGATCACCACACCGCTATGATGTGTTAATTAGGGGAGTGATGGTAAAGTTAACTTAATTTGTTTCGCTACCTTTTTTTCTACTTGATCAGTCGTCCATAACCTATACAGTCCACTTAAATTTTAAACATACCATAATTATTTTATCATCTACCAGATTTATTTATACTGGTCCCAAAGGGAGTTAACTGAGAATATTGAAGGTACCCCCTTTGGGGGCGGGCCAGGAGTGGGTAAAGCTCAATACCTTAAAGGGAATGACTGCGGAAAATTATACTAGTCGGTCATCTCCCGGGGAGTTTGTTTATTGCTAGTGGCGGTGCCCCAGAAGATTTATCCCCCACAATTCCCCACAATCCCACACCTCCCCCTAACCCCAAACAGGATTCTCTGCATTATATTCACCCACCCTTTGGGCCTGAGACATACATCTCCACTGCCTCCAGCCTTCCTTGTTAACTTTCACAACCCATGTCTCACACCATCAAGATTTTAGATTTTGCCACCGAAGTGGCTAGTTTATTGTGCACCCCCATATCCATCCTGTGGACGGTAGCGCAAGAGCATATGGATACACAAAAGGCCTAGGCACTAGGCCCCCAAAGGGGTTAACAATTGTACATTTGGGTTTATATCTACATTTCAATTATCTGTTGCAAGCAAATTTAGAAAATTTGCTTAGTACAAATTGTATCTTATTTCATGAATAAGATATCTTGACATGTCACATAGGTTATTATATGTCTATCTCTATATTCCTCAATAAGTGCACAATTAGCACATAGTGTTCAAGACAGTGACCATATGCTTGATCACATAATTTGCATTTAGTTTGATCATCATCTGTGTATCTCCCAAACTGCCAGAAGTACCTGTAGCCAAGCCTAAGGGGCCCATTAATGAAAAACTCGACTTTTTTTATTTGTTTACTAATTGCGTCATTTTGGTGTACTATTAGAAGGTCAAAAGAAGGAGCTGTGACGAAGTTTCAATAAAATTGGCCAAAAAGCAAATAAACCCACGCAAGATTTATGAAAATTCCTAAAAATTTCACTTGAGAGATGTACGCCGAAGTGGTAGTTGGAAAAGTTGTTTTGACACTTCCTGCTGATAGAACACTTCTAAGTCTATCGTCTCGAGTGAACTTATTATGTAATAAAGTTTTATCTTCATTTAAAAAAAATATTTGTAGGTTTCTTGACATTTTGCAAAATATCGGATTTTTATCCCCACACAAATCTGAAAATATTTGGGATACTTCAAAAGGTAACTCTATCTTGTAAAGCAATCATTCTTTATGTTTATTGTGAAAATACTGGTTTTTTTAACACCAGGAGGGAGAATGAAAAGAAATAATCCATGGGCGATTTTACCTTCCCACTACCGCGGGTGTGGTTTTTTTTTATGTTTCTATGCTATTAATATGTCGCCTTATGTCATAATAGATCATTTGTAGTAAGTAAATAAACATTATTATTAAACAACAAAATAACAATTTGTTGGCTGGTCCCAGGGGCCCTAAAGAATTTTTGACCTGTCAGCATTCTTATCTGAGGGGACAAAAAAGGCCCTGTTTGGGTTTTCAGGCTATATTAGCCCTCCCACTCTTTTAATTCAAATGGTAATTTTGTTTTAATTTTAGAAAGAAAAATAAAAAAAATTAAAAAAAAAAAAGGGAAAAAAAAAATTTTTTTTGCGCCCGCGCGCATGCCATGACAGACCCGACACCTTACCTGTTACAAATTATATAACCCCTTTAGAAAATGTAAATGATGAGAATTATAGGGGGTGATGCCAAAAAGATAAAAGAGCAGAAAATAACAAGAAAATACCGAAGAAGACTCCCAAAAACCCATTGAAAAAAACACAAGAAAACCCCCCCTGACTGCACCTTCCTCAATAACGTAACTTATACACCGCCTTCCCTCACGAAATGCTTCCTGACGACCTCATTGATCGCCTCAAGAAAGGGAAAAACAAAAAGTTATCAAACATTATCAAATGAACTATGACAAATCTGCTTACAATCCTCCCGGAGATACTTGAAAAATTAAACTTTATTTTCAAAACCCAAAAAAAACCACCCGCAAATTTTTTAAAAGAAAAAATTACCACAAAAAAAAAAATTCCACCAACCCCCCAAACCCTCCCCCCTTTTCCCCCCCCCCTACCACCCCGGGCCGCAGCCCCGCCCCAGGGCTTGCCCCCCACCTCCCCCCCCCACCCCAACCAACTTCAAAAAGCGCACTGCCCCCCATGGGCTTGACTGCCATATTACCCTATAACGCTTCAGCGGGGTTTTGTCCGGCTCTTTTTCTCCGCTCAAAATCTTCCTCTCATCACTATTCTTCGTTATCCACCCTTCACCCGCCCTTTTTATGGTCACCGTGGTATTCCCGTTCCCAGCTATTTTTGGAAGAAAAAAAATTTTGTATTTTTTTGATTTTTTTTTTTTAAAGGGGCAGACTGTCAGGGGCCCCCCAAACCGGGCCCCTCAACTCAGTCAGTCTGTTCACATTGAAGTTGCTCCACAAACATGCCCATCTGTGTCGCATTATCATGGCACAGATAGGACGTTCATGGAAATTAATTTGGGTTTATATTCAGTTCATGATTTGTTACAAGCAAATTTGGGGAAAATTTTCTTAAAAAAGTGGTATCCTACCTTCACTAATAAGATATCTTGACATGTCCCTAGGTTTTTTATACTTCATCTCTATATTCCTAATAAGTGGACAATTCAGCACAGGTTAAGACAGTGACCATATGCCCGATCCAAAAATTTATTTTGTTTTATCATCATCTTTTATTCCCAAACTGGAAAAGTACTTGTACCCGCCGAAGCCTGGCCACTACAAATCATAGTCTGTTCACATTGCAAGTTGCTCCATAAACATACTTATCTACATTCATGTTATCATAGTGGGTTATAGATTACTCAGGTTTTAATGCTTTCCCTTGCTTCATTTTCATTATTTATTTCTTCCAATATTTTTCCCTAACGCTAGACACAGATATACCAAAGTTATATTCTTTTCCTTATGGGTCTTTTTTGGGGAACATATCAACTTTATATGAAGGAGTAATCCAATGTGAAATCCATACAAATGTTTTTAATTCCTTTTCCTGGTTTTTTTGGTATTTAACTGGCTTCTTCAATGGGCATGCTTTTGGTATTATATGAGCAAGGTTCAATGATGACATAGAATCAGTAATGATAAAGGTCAAGCTCAGTGTCATAATTTAGCTTTAGTGCCATTACGATTGCAAACAATTCAGTTTGCAGTGTGACCCCGTTGTTAATTTTATCCCTAGTTAAAAAATATTATTTTTTTCTTAACTGGGGAGGTGGCAACCAGAGCAGTGCAGCCCTGCCAGAAGACTCCTGTTTAGACCCACAGTGATATAACTTGAGATAACTTACAAGGGGGGATAATTTCTTACTTTCCCCCTTTTGCTTTCATGGATAAAGTAATTTTCCCCCAAACCCCAGTACCACTCCCTTTTTTTCCCCTTTTAATTATATGATTCCCCCACCCTTCATATACCCATCTGTGACTCATCCAATCCCAAATATCTGAACACTTACCTCCTCCATTTTCTCCCTCCAATCTGAATCCAATCTTCCTTTTTTTTTTTATTTTTTTGTTACCCTTTCACCTTACCTTTCCTATATTCATTTTTACCTTTTTTATACCCTACCAAACTCATCCACCAACCCCCAATTCTACGCCTTTCTAGGGGGAACGGGCCCCTCAGTCTACCCCCATGGGGAAATTTCTGAAACAGGGATCAATTTGTCATCCCCCTTTTGTACGTTTTAAAAGTTTATATCCATTCTGTAATCGGTGACAAAATTCAGCATAATCTAATGGGGGCCAACCCAATGATATATAGAGTTGAAGAACAATCTGGGATTATATTATTTATGCTTCTTGATATGAAGCCAAGGATTCTTTTCCCCTTTTATTGGAACATTTTTAACCGAACTCCAAACCTTTTCCCAATTAAAGTATTAAGATTACATTATTTAGTTTTAGGGAGGGTTTTTTTTGGAAAACCAAAACAAAAGGATAAATTTAAATATATAAAGGAATATTATCCCACTGGAAAAAGGGCAAAAAGATTTACATTTACATGTGTTTAGCTAAAAATAATTCTCCCCCCTTTTTGTGCTACATTCATTGGGTAGAGGCGACCACCCCCCTTTGGGGGGGTAGGGAAGGGGGGGCCCCTTTCAGCTTTTAACCGTCTTTCCCCGTTAGGGGGGGACAAAAAAACCTAGCATCATCTACCTCCATGCCTCGTGCGGGTGGCGAATTTTCTAGGCCGGGGGCCCAGTTGGTCCGCCGATGGGGGGACCCCCCATATGGGGACGGTGAATCAACATCCCTCCTTGGAAAGAGAAAACCTTCCCACACCCCCCGGGGGAGGAATTTTAAGGACTTGCTACCACCTGCAGCTCAAAGACTGTTTCCCCGATCTTCCCGGGGGCAAAAGATGGCAGACCGACAGGCCTAGTTTCCCCTACGGCCCCCCCTGAGGGCGAGGAAGGGGGGTAGGCCTGGGGCAGTTTCCCAAGAAAGGGGGGGATTTGTACCTCCTCCAAAGGGAACATAGTTTCAAGACTTTCCTAAGACAGGGGCCAAGGCCGGGGAACTAACATTGGGGAAATTTTTCTTAACACCAATTAAATTTTCCACCTAACGAACCCAGGGGGGGTTTATCCCACCTTTTCCCTTTTCCCCCCCACAATAATTTCCTTGGTTTTAAGAAGCCATAAGCCGTGGATCGGGGTTTTTAAACTTCCCTTTTGGACTCTTTAGTTCATTTATTGGGATACTGAATTTTTTAAAAATTTTAAAAATAAAAGACTTCTATATCAAGCAGTCCCAATACATTATTACACCCCCAGACTATCCGGGGGTTTTCTTCTTTTTTGGGCCTTTTAACCCCCAATTTCTGTCCTTGAGAGGCATTTCCCTTTTATTTTGCCCTTTTGGAAAAAAATTGGGGTTTTCCAATGTTATACTCGATAGCCTTTTAATTGAATATTTTAATTTTGGCTGTTGGCTATTTTTTGAGATGAAGAACCGGGCCCCCCCGGGGGCGGGCTGGGCGGGGCAGTCATGTGGGAGAGGGAGTAAAGATAGTGGGCAGGATGCCTCCGGGGATTGGGCGATGTCCCAACCAGACTTTAAAGGCTTAATTGTAATAGGGGGGATATCAAAGTGGGGATGCGAATTTGGGACATTGGGCCCGGAAAACCGATATTCGGGGGACAATTTGGTGAAATAACGGGGCTCCAACAATGGGGGAGGAAATTTGGCCCAATTGGTTCTAGTGGCCGGGGCACACAAAATGCGGCAAACCCGATTCTGGGAGTTTTTAAAAAGAAGAGACTGGGGAAAATACTTAATGAAAGGGGGTACGTTGAATCTAGTGAAGAGATTTGTAAAAATTGGGGAAGGAAAATACCGGGGGGCTAGTGGGGGGACCCATCCCGGGCCCCATGTTGGTATGGAAGAGATGGCTTTTCCCTTCCACTCATCGCTCTGAATTTGGAAAAGAAAGGGGAATGAAAAAACAGTGGGGGATTGTCAAAAACTAGTGTTTGTTATTGATAAAATGTAATAAAGGGGGAAAAGGAGGGGTGGAATTCCCCGATCAACCCCCTTTTCTTAAAACCCTTTGCCCGTGGGGGAGAGGGTCAAGGGCAATTTCGACTCATCGGGGGAAAAAACCAACATCATCTTTGCCCGGGAAAAATAATTACCGAGAGGGCCACGAGATCCTCGAAGAATAGCGAAAGAATGCTGTTTTTCCCCCCGTGTATAATTTATCCCCTCAGCTGGCCCGTAGGTATGTTGATATTCGTGTCTCGGGGGGAAAAATGGGGTTTCCGGAAAACAATGGACGGATAAAGGGGGAAAAGATGTTAACAAGTTTTACCTTTTTTCCTCCCAATCTTAATTTAACCCATAAGTACAAAAAAAATACCGAACTATTGGGGGTTTTCTCATTTTAATAAATTGGGTTAAAGGGTAGTGTGGTTTAGGGAGAATATCAAGGCCCCTTGGGTTTGACCCGGGTGGGCTTTTCCCCGCCCAAAGGGGAACCGGGTAAAATTATACTAGTCGGTCCACTCCCGGGAATTTTTTTTTAAGTGGGGGAAACCCAAAACAGGTTCTCTTAATTCCCCCCCTTGCCCCTTCATATATCCTCATTAGTTCCTCTTTGGTTATTCACTGGGATACCGCTCTTGTGGGGGGCCGCA
>WNWK01040430.1:0-16972 GCA_009830355.1 Cherax destructor | reverse complement strand
GAAAAAATTTCACGAGGTTTAGTCTATTTCAGACCCCCAAAAATACACTTCCACAAGAACTTACAAAATTATACTTAATAATTGCACGATTTCCGGGGTATTCGTTAACCGAGGGTCCACTGTATCTGTATAGGTGTCTAACTCGGTTTGCCAGTTGATGTTTGCTAACTGTTATGAAGTAATTAAGAGCTGCCTCATTATGTAGTCTGAAAGTAACTTTAGTAGTCTCTTGGGGTAATGTATCTAGGTTGGTTATAGAAAGGTAGGGTAGTGGTCTGTGGTATTATCTGTGAGTATGCCTGATTTTAGAGGGGAGCAATGGGCTAGTAACCCTTCTCTTGTACACATTTACTAAAAAAGAGAAGAAAACTTTATAAAACTGGGTTGTTTGAATGTGCGTGGATGTAGAGCGGATGATAAGAAAGAGATGATTGCTGATGTTATGAATGAAAAGAAGTTGGATGTCCTGGCCTGCGAAACAAAGCTGAAGGGGTAGGCTGGTTTCAGTGGGAGAAATAAATGGGATTAAGTCAGAGTATCTGAGAGAGTTAGAGCTAAGGAAGGGTAGTAATAATGTTGAAGGATCAGTTATGGAAGGAGAAGAGGAATATAAATGTGAAATTCAAGGATTATGGATTAAAATAAGGGTCGGATGTGAAAAGTGGGTCATAATAAGCTGTATGCACCTGGAAAAAGAGGAGTGTAGGGGAGAGAGAGAGATTTTGGGAGATGTTAAGTGAATGTATAGAACTTTTGAACAAGTGAGAGAAGTAATTGTGGTAGGGGACCTAAATGCTAAAGTAGGAGAAACATGTAGAGAGGGTGTGGTGGTAAGTTTGGGGTGCCAGATGAAAATGATAATGGGACCCTTTGATTGAACTTTGTATAGAAAGGGGTTTAGTTATAGGTAATACATATTTTAAGAAAAAGAGGATAAATAAGTATACAAGATATGATGTAGGGCAAAATGACAGTAGTTTGTTGGACTACGATTGGCAGATAAAAGACTGTTGAGTAGACTTCAGGATGTACATGTTTATAGAGGGGCCACAGATATATCATATCACTTTTTAGTTATAGCTACAGTGGGAGTAAAAGGTAGATGGGATAAAAGGAAAATAGAAGCAGTAAGTAAGAGAGGGTGAAGGTTTATAAACTAAAAGAGGAGGCAGTTAGGGTAAGATATAAACAACTATTGGAGGATAGATGGGTTAGTGAGAGTGTAGGCAATGGGGTCGAAGATGTATGGGGTAGATTTAAAAATGTAATGTTAGAGTGCTCAGCAGAAGTTTGTGGTTACAGTCGAGTGGGTGCGGGAAGGAAGAAGAGCGATTGGTGGAATGATGATGTAAAGAGAGTAGTAAGGGAGAAAAGTTAGCATATGAGAGGTTTTACAAAGTAGAAGTGATGCAAGGGGAAGAGTATATGGAGAGAAAAGAGAGGTTAAGAGAGTGGTGAAGCAATTTAAAAAGAGAGCAAATGAGAGTGGGTGAGATGTTAGCAACAAATTTTGTTGAAAATAAGAAAAAGTTTTGGAGTGAGATTAATAAGTTGAGGAAGCCTAGGGAACAAATGGATTTGACAGTTAAAAATAGGAGAGGAGAGTTTTTAAATGGAGAGTTAGAGGTATCGGGAAGATGGAGGGAATATTTTGAGGAGTTATTAAATGTTGATGAAGACAGGGAAGCTGTGATTTTGTGTATAGGGCAAGGAGGAATAACATCTTGTAGGAGTGTGGAAGAGCCAGTTGTGAGAGTGGGGTAAGTTCGTGAGGCAGTGGGTAGAATGAAAGGGGGTAAGGCAGCTAGGATTGATGGGATAAAGATAGAAATGTTAAAAGCAGGTGGGGATATAGTTTTGGAGAGGTTGGTGCTATTATTTAATAAATGTATGGAAGAGGGTAAGGTACCTAGGGATTGGCAGAAAGCATGTATTGTTCCTTTGTATAAAGGCAAAGGGGACAAAAGAGAGTGCAAAATTTATAGGGGAATAAGTCTGTTGAGTGTACCTGGTAAAGTGTATGGTAGAGTTATTATTGAAAGAATTAAGAGTAAGACAGAAAACAGGAGAGCAGATGAACAAGGGGGCTTTAGGAAAGGTAGGGGGTGTGTAGACCAAGTGTTTACAGTGAAACATATTGGTGTACAGTATTTGGATAAGGGTAAAGAGGTTTTTGTGGCATTTATGGATTTGGAAAAGGCATATGATAGGGTGGATAGGGGGGCAATGTGGCAGATGTTGCAGGTGTATGGAATAGGAGGTAGGTTACTGAAAGCAGTGAAGAGTTTTTAGGAGGATAGTGAGGCTCAGGTTAGAGTGTGTAGGAGGGAGGGGGACTATTTCCCAGTAAAAGTGGGCCTTAGACAAGGATGTGTGATGTCACCGTGGTTGTTCAATATATTTATAGATGGGGTTGTAAGAGAAGTGAATGCGAGGGTCTTGGCAAGAGGTGTGGGGTTAAAAGATAGAGAATCAAATACAAAGTGGGAATTGTCACAGTTGCTTTTTGCTGATGACACTGTGCTTTTGGGGGATTCTGAAGAGAAGTTGCAGAGGTTGGTGGATGAATTTGGTAGGGTGTGTAAAAGAAGAAAATTGAAAGTGAATATAGGAAAGAGTAAGGTGATGAGGATAACAAAAAGATTAGGTGACGAAAGATTGGATATCAGATTGGAGGGAGAGAGTATGGAGGAGGTGAATGTATTCAGATATTTGGGAGTGGACATGTCAGCAGATGGGTCTATGAAGGATGAGGTGAATCATAGAATTGATGAGGGGAAAAGGGTAAGTGGAGCACTTCGGAGTCTGTGGAGACAAAGAACTTTGTCCATGGAAGTAAAGAGGGGAATGTATGAGAGTATAGTTATACCAACACTCTTATATGGGTGTGAAGCATGGGTGATGAATGTTGCAATGAGGAGAAGGCTGGAGGCAGTGGAGATGTCATGTCTGAGGTCAATGTGTGGTGTGAATATAATGCAGAGAATTCGGAGTTTGGAAGTTAGGAGGAGGTGCGGGATTATCAAAACTATTATCCAGAGAGCTGAGGAGGGGTTGTTGAGGTGGTTCGGACAGGTAGAGAGAATGGAACGAGACAGAATGACTTCGAGAGTGTATAAATCTGTAGTGGAGGGAAGGCGGGGTAGGGGTCGGCCTAGGAAAGGTTGGAGGGAGGGGAAAGGAGGTTTTGTGTGTGGGGGGCTTGGACTTCCAGCAAGCATGTGTGAGCGTATTTGATAGAGTGAATGGAGACAAATGGTTTTTTAATACTTGACGTGCTGTTGGAGTGTGAGCAAATAACATTTATGAAGGATTCAGGAAACCGGCAGGCCGGACTTGAGTCCTGGAGATGGGAAGTACAGTGTCTGCACTCTGAAGGAGGGGTGTTAATGTTGCAGTTTTATAACTGTAGTGTAAAGCACCCCTCTGGCAAGGCAGTGATGGAGTGAATGATGATGAAAGTTTTTCTTTTTCGGGCCACCCTGCCTTGGTGGGAATCGCCGATGTGTTAATAAAAAAAAAATAAACATTGCATGTTTATTCTATGCTATGTAATGTGTTTGTTATATAATTTTGAAGAAAATATCATAGATGGAATAATGAATATGTCTATATTAACGTAAAACAAGATATTTAATATGCCCAAGAGTGAGTCACTTACGTGTGAGTGGCCCAGGCGGACGCGTCTGATACGTATGATTTCCGGAGCAAAATTTTGCACAATATTCGGAGCAAAAATTTGCACAAAAAACGGTTCTAAAACCGAATCGTCTGATAACTGGGACGTGCGAAAACCGAGGTTCCACTGTATTTATACAGAATATTATTAGATATGCAGTATATTTTAAGATGTACTGTATATTACATAAGATATACAGTGGACCCTTGCTATTCGAACACTCCAAAACTCACCCTCATTCCAGAATGCTGTTTAAGTGCTGTTACCAAATGAATTTATTCCCATAAGGAATGATGTAATTAGATTAATCCATTTCAGACCCCCCAAAAATACACTTATAAAAGCACTTACAATAATAAACTTACATAAAAGGGTGAGTTTTGGAGTGTTCGAATAGCGAGGGTCCACTGTAATCCAGTATAAGATATGGTTTTGAATATTTCTTACAACAGCATCATAGATGTAATACATCAGTTGTATTTCATAGAACTTTGTTCTTCCCATGGACACAACCGCATCTACCACCACCCAACTTAGGGATCAGCCAGGGTGTCATTATTGGTGGTGTTGGTGTCAAGGGTGGCATACAGGTGAGTGCCAGTGTCGTTATTGGTGGGTATCAATGGTGTCAGTGTCAAGGGTGGCGTACAAGTGAGTGCCAGTGTCGTTATTGGTGGGTATCATTGGTGAATGTGTCAAGAGTGGTGTACAAGTGAGTACCAGTGTTGTCATCAGTGGGTATCAGCGGTGTCGGTGTTGAGAGTGGCATACAAGTGAGTGCCAGTATTGTTATCGGCAGGTATCAGCAGTGTCGGTGTCGAGTGGCATACTAGTGAGTGTCGATGTCGTTATCGGTGTCAGTGTCGAGAGTGGCATATAAATGAGTGCCAATGAAATCAAAGACACATCGGTAACAACAACAACAACAATAATAATAATAATAATAATAATTTATTGTTTTCTGTAATATATGAGTTATGCAAATTAATATAAAGTTATGAAGTTGGAGTTTCATTTTTTTTTCTAATGTATACATATTTAATTCAACATTTGGCATCATTACAAAGTGGGCGGAGCTACAGCAGAGGGAGAAGAAGCAGTGTGTCAGTAACTTGATTCCCCATGATACTTCACAACACTATAAAATACTTATTGTACAGTGGACCCTCGGTTAACGAAAGGTCCCGTTAACGAAAGCTTCGGAAACCGAAAGCTTTTTTCGTAATCGGTTAGCGAAAAATTCCTCGGTTACCGAAAGGTATTAGATGTGTCCGCCTGCTCCGCGCAAGCTCAGGACACCAGTGAAGCATTGTTTACCATTGAGAGAACATTACCTAGCGTGCTCTTTCAAAGATTCACAATATATTTGGTGTCTTTTTTGGTGGTTTAGTTATTATCACTGTGAAATAAGTCACTATGGGTCCAAAGAAGCTTCCTAGTGGCACCCCTGTGGTAAAGAGAGTGAGGAACACCATCGAACTGAAGAAGGAAATCATAGAAAAATATGAGAGTGGCGTACGTCTGAGTGATCTTGCCATGATGTACAAGAAAAGTGCATCTACTATCGGCACTATCCTGGCAGAGAGAAATCAGATCAAGGAAGCTAATGTTGCAAAAGGGGTTAATTTGTTAACGAAACAAAGATCGAAAACAGTGGATGAGGTTGAGAAGTTACTGATGGTGTGGATCAATGAAAAACAGATAGCGGTGATAGTATTTCCATGGCGATAATTTGTGAAAAGGCAAGGAAGTTGCACGCAGATCTTGTCAAGACAATGCCTGCAACAAGTGGTGAGGCGAGTGATTTTAAAGCCAGCAAAGGCTGGTTTGAGAGGTTTAAGAAACGTAGTGGCATACACAGTGTTGTGAGGCATGGTGAGGCAGCCAGCTCAGACAAACATGCAGCTGAAAAATTTGTGCAGGAATTCCAGGGTTCATAGACACTGAAAATTTGAACCCCAACAAGTGTTTAATTGTGATGAAACAGGCCTGTTTTGGAAGAAAATGCCCAACAGGACCTCCATTACTCAGGAGAAAAAGGCACAGCCAGGGCACAAGCCTATGAAAGACAGGCTAACTCTTATGATGTGTGCCAATGCCAGTGGTGATTTTAAAGTGAAGCCTTTACTGGTGTATCACTATGAAAATCCCAGACCCTTCAAGAAACACAGTGTTGACAAGAATAATTTGTGTGTGCATTGGAAGGCTAACACTAAGGCATGGGTCACTACGGAGATTTTCAAGGAATGGATGACTGGAGTGTTTGGCCCTAGTGTGAATACCTCTTGAAAAGAAATTGGGACTCAAGTGCCTTCTGGTACTGACAATGCTCCTGGTCATCCTCACAACTTAAATTTCATCAGAGTAAAGTTCTTGCCTCCTAGCACCACTCCTCTCATCCAGCCCATGGACCAGCAGGTCATTGCAAACTTCAAGAAACTGTACACCAAAGCAGTGTTTCAGAAGTGTTTTAATGTGACCAATGACTCTGAATTGACTCCTAAGAGAGTTCTGGAAAGATCACTTCAATATCGTGCATTGCATACGCCTTTATAGGTAAGGCTTGGGAGGAAGTGACTTCCAGGACTTTGAACTCTGCTTGGAGACCACTGTGGCTGGATTGTGTTGAAAAGAGGGATTTTGAAGGATTTGAGGCTGACCCTGACCCTGACGACCCTGTGCCTGTTGTGGAACATGTTGTGGAAGATATTGTGGCATTGGGGAACAGCCTGGGGTTGGAGGTGAGTGGTGAGGATGTGGAAGAGTTGGTGGAGGAGCACAGGATAGAGCTAACAACTGAAGAGCTGCAAGAGCTTCATCTGGAACAGCAACAGACCACAGCTGAGGTTATTGCTTCACAGGAGGAGGGAGAGAGAGAGGAGGAGGTGCCTTCTTCAGTGCTTAAGGAGATGTGTACAAAGTGGAATGAGTTGCAGACATTTATTGAAAGACACCACCCTGAGCAAGCTGAAATGAGCATTCTGTGCAACCACTTCAGTGACAAACCCCTGGCTGTCTTCAAGCAGGCACTGGACAGGCACCTAAAGTCGGTACCTGACCAGCCGGGCTGTGGTTCGTACGTTGGACTGCGTGCGGCCAGCAGTAACAGCCTGGTTGATCAGGCTCTGGTCCAACATGAGGCCTGGTCACAGACTGGGCCGCGGGGCGCGACCCCTGGAATTCTCTCCGGTAAACTCCAGGTAAACAGAGCCATGTTGCACTTCAGGAAAGTATTAAAGAGTCGCCAGAAACAGAGGACTGTGGACAGTTACTTTACCAGGCAGGGGTCTAGTGACTCTCAAGCTGGTCCTAGTGGCATTAAAAGACCAAGAAGGGAAGTAACACCAGAGAGGGATGTTATGTTATTTTTTTTCCTATTTATCATCAAGGTTCTACATGTACTAGCATAGGGTATCTACTCAAAAGGTCTTAGGGTAAAAGGACATTATTAGGCTAAAAGATACTTACTCAGGTTTAGCTGCTGCATCTGAAAACTTATTGGTCCTTTCACATTCCTCTTAAAGGTTATTTAAACCAACATTATAAAAATAGAGATATATTAAGAAGTATATACATATAATATACAGGTCTCCACTCCTAAACATATAATCAGCCTTTTCCAAAGCACATGGCTCAGCTGCCACCTTCAACTCTCTTTTTCTCAACATTTCTTAACCCTCCAGTGTCTTGATACACTGAAGATCACAGAATGTCATGGTGACATCGATTTACAACTCTCCCCATTACCTTTTGGGCACTCATTCAGCCCTGAAGCCGAGTTAAAATCAGCACCTACAACACCAGCTCACTCCAGCCGCCATTGTTCTCAGCAACAGCATTGTGGGAAAACAACAGTCTCTCTAAGCTCCTCCCCCTCAAACAAGAACACATCACTTTGCATATCCTCTCAACATATCTTATGTTATTACAATGAGACATGCAACTTATAATTAATTAGTTAATAATATGTGTGCATTATTTATATAACCTATTATATTGAGAAAATCAGTTTAATCAGCTCTTAAGTTTTTAAGGCTGGCCAAACCTTTTAAACTCCCCTAAGCAGTACTTCTGATTAATTCAATATAATTAGGCATTCATGTTATTTAATTACAACAATACATGCTGGGTTCCAATAGCCCCCATAACAAGTCCATAATACCCCATAACAAGGGACTTGTTACCTGAAGTCCTATTGGAGGGGGATTCCCCTTCCAACCACTAACACCATGCCCCTGTTATCATCCCTATCTTCCAGATGCCTGCAAGTCTCTTCAATAAAGGTAAGTAAATGTTATTTATATTATATTTATTGTCAATATTTTTTTGTGGAACGGATTAATTGTATTTACATTATTTCTTATTGGAAATAAGGGTTCGGATTACGAAAGATTCAGATTAAGTAATAGCTCCTGGAACGGATTAATTTCGTTAACCGAGGGTCCACTGTATAATATTGTAAGTGCTTGTGGAAGTGTATTTTTGGGGGTCTGAAATAGACTAACCTACGTGACATTATTCCTTAAGGGAGTAAATTCGTTCGGTAATGGCACTTGAGCAGGCTTCTGGAAAGAAGTTTTTACGTTACTCGGGGGTCCACTGTATCTCCATCCTCTCCCCTCCTCCCGTCTTCAATACACTAAGAAGAGTCTTCAATAAATGTAAGTGTTATGTTATTATTGTTTTATTCTTCATGTCTCATTGTTTTCTGTGTACGTATTTCGTGTAAAAAAAAATATTTTTTTTTAATACTTTTGGGTGTCTGGAACAGATTAATTGGATTTACATTATTTCTTATGTGGAAAATGAATTCAGAAATCGTCAAATTCGGCTTTAGTCACACACTCTGGAACGAATTAATTACAATAACCGAGGGTCCACTGTATAATGTATACCCCTTACCAAGATATGGTTCCATCATTGTTCTCATCACATCACCCGAGATACTCAATAACTTCCTGGTACGTATCTTCCAATGTTTTACTTCCTGTGTCCACAATTACATCCAATACTAGATCACTGTCACAATTACTAAGTACAAACTACAGTGGACCCTCACTATTCGAACACTTCAAACTCGCCCTTTTATGTAAGTTTATTATATTAAGTGTTTTTATAAGTGTATTTTTGGGGGTCTGAAATGGACTAATCTAATTTACATCATTCCTTATGGGAATAAATTTGTTTGGTAACAGCACTTGAACAGCATTCTGGAATGAAGAATGGTCGAATAGAGAGGGTCCACTGTACTTGATACCAAAGCGTTTTCTCTTGCTCAATATATACTGCCTGAACAACAGTCAACCTCTGAACAAAATCAAAGACCCATCAATAACAAGATTCTTGAATGGATAAAAATACATATAGGTAGTAAGTTGGTAGACAGCAACCACCCAGGGAGGCACTACCATCCTGCCAAGTGAGTGTACAACGAAAACCGTAATTGTTTTACATGATGGTAGGATTGCTGGTGTCTTTTTGTCTCACAAACATGCAAGATTTCAGGTACGTCTTGCTACTTCTGCTTACACTTAGGTCACACTACACGTGCATGTTGTACAACCATATACACACCCCTCAGGGTTTTCTTCTATTTCTTTACTAGTTCTTGTTCTTCTTTGTTTCTGCTTATCTCCATATGGAAGTAGAATAGAATTATTCCTCCATAAACTATGCGTGTCGTAAGAGGCGCCTAAAATGCCGCGAGCAAGGGGCTAGTAACCACTTCTCCAGTATAGATTACTAAATTTAAGAAGAGAAACTTTCGTTTTTCTTTTTAGGACTTGTCCACGGTGTGTCTTGTGATGATGGATGTGTGATGTCACCATTGTATACCTGGAGAAGGTTCCGGGGGTCAATGCCCCCGCAGCCCGGTCTGTGACCAGGCCTCATTGTTGTTCAATATATTTATAAATGGTGTTGTAAGAGAAGTGAATGCTCAGGTGTTGGCAAGAGGTGTCGGGTTAAAAGATAAAGAATCTACAAAGTGGAATTGTCACAGTTACTTTTTTGCTGATTAGTAAGTTTATTTAGGCACAGGTACATATAAGTACAATTATCATACATAGTGTATATTACCTAGAATAACCCAAAAATATCTGACGAAAGTGACTTATTTCCATCCAAGGAATTAGAACTTTTGGAGATTCTGAAAAGAAGTTGAAAAGGTTGGTGGATGAATTTGGAAGGGTATGTAAAAGAAGGAGATTTAAAGTGAACATAGGATAGAGAAAAATGATGAGTAATAAAAAATTTAGGTAATGAAAGATTGAAGCCGTCAACTTACATCAGAGTTACAAAGTAAATAAGTATACACTGGGATTCATAAGTACAATTACCATATACAACTTAACATATATGTAAATTACCCTCCAATTACCCAAAACAAAGTGACTTATTAACATAGGGGTCGTTGTAATACCTTATTATTTAAGGCCTAGTTGTAGGATACAGTAGAAATCAATTAAGTAAGTTTATTCAGGTTAACACAAATACAGTTACATAGATTATCATACATAGCAATACGTATATGTGTAAAGAACCTAGGATAACACAAAAAAGTCAGTGACTTATTTCCTTATAATCTTAAAAATGGTCAGTATAGAGCAGATAATTACCCTAGAGGGTAAGAAACACAGGATAGCCATGATCCTAGGAATAACAGGGATGTTGTAATTCCTTGGATCAAGAGCAGTCATCACGTGGCAGGGTAGAAGCAACTCTTACACACCGCCCTCAACACTTACAAATAATATACTGAAGAAATATACCACACTGACAATTATACAGACAAAACAGTGTTAAATCTGTGGATCATCAGTGAAGCAGGAACTTAACAACAACACTCATGCCATTATAACTCTCAAGTTCTTACCTGTCCTCCACCATTGTTGTTGTTGTACTGTTAAAGGTCACCAGAACTGAAGCTGTTTAAAGCTATGTTAAGTTGTATTAAGCTGTGTTTCCTGGCGTCACCGGAAACATACTACATGAATCTCAACCTTTATGGCAAAACAACGCGAGTTACTTCATTAAGTAAGTCAGGATAACCTTCCACCAAGGCCCTAGTATGGTCACACCACGGCGCCATGTAAGGGTGAGTGACCGGCTCCTTCATAATGCCGCATGCTTATTATTGTTGGGTTGAAGAGTGCACAACAACCCCAGGGTCGCCCTAACATAAGATAAAATTTTCTTCGGATTTTTAACCCCTGAGGGTTAGCAACTCAGGATAACCCAAGAAAGGCAGTGCGACATCGAGGAACTGTCTGTCTTATTTTCACTGGGGTCCTCAATCTTGTCTCCCAGGATAATATCGGCCGTTTTCCACCAAGGCAGGGAAGCCCGAAAAAGAAAAACTTTCATCATCATTCACTCCATCACTGTCTTGCCAGAGGCGTGCTTACACTACAGTTATAAAACTGCAACATTTAACATCCCTCCTTCAGAGTGCCGGCACTGTACTTCCCATCTCCAGGACTCAAGTCCGGCCTGCCGGTTTCCCTGAATCCCTTCATAAATGTTACTTTGCTTCCACTCCAACAGCACGTCAAGTGTGGGGAATTGTGAGAGAAGTCTATCTGGGACACCGCCACTAGCAATAAACAAACTCCCAGGGAGATGACCGACTCGTATAAATTTTACCGCAGTCATTCCCTTTAAGGTATGTGAGAACTTTACCCGCTCCTGGCCGCACCGAGGGGGTACCTTCAATATTCTCGTTAGCCCACTGCACTCTAGACCAGTATAAATAAATTTGAGAAGATCATTTATTATAGCTATATTACGTTAAATTTAAGTGGACTGTATAGGTTGTTGAACAACTGATCACACGGAGAAGAGATAGAGAACAGACAGTTAAATTATTATGACCAACACTCACCTAATTAACAGCATCATAGCGGTGTATCGTAGATCGTTGACCTAGCTAAAGTACATCTACTGTGCGTAACAATATCATTGGCCAATAACAAAGTCGACAACAGAGTACTTAGCTTTAGATGAGGGAGTCGTTTCGTTGTTGGCGTCCTCCCGCGATCTGATTCGATCGCGATGGTGTTAGCTGTCTCGTCGAGTCAAGGAAGGTTAATTTCCGTACACTCTTATACGCCCACGAGACCGAGCGTTCGTTAACATGTGGTTGGTCGGGTAGCGAATCAGATCCTCGCACTAATCCGACCGTTTGTACTGTTTATACGTATAACTTTACATATTACGTGTATCCTGGCTTAATGCCCCACTAGTTTATACACATTCACAGTCTCGATACTTGAATTTCGAGTAGATAACTTGCGATATGTTAGTTCATTTCAATCACATCCAATATGGCGGTCGGGGTATGGCGTCCCAAGCCAGACCCGGTCGCTACAATCAACCCCTGATTATTTACAACTCGGTTTCACTACATTCACCATTTCCCACAGTTCATCGAATATATTACAGTCTCTTCTAAGATGAACTCCCCTGCATCAGGGTTACGACTTTATCCTGCCGTATGGTTATTTCACTCAGTTCAAATAGGCCTATGACCGCGTCACACGCCGGCGGCCCACCTTATTTCACAATTATTGTCCTATTACTGGACCTCCTGGACCGATTGTCCCACTTGATATTCCCCCCGTCACTGGATATTCCTCCACATTACGAAAGGAGGTAATTAAATCCGATTTGGTGGGCGGAATCTCCAAATTCGACAGGCCATCCCATCACCTGATCGGGTCGGTAGGCTCCCAGTTCACTCTCTGCCTATTCCCCTCTATGCCGCCTCCCTGCCCAGCTGCCCAGGCATCTCGCGCATGCGTGTGAATTCGTTGGTTCTTTTCAGTTAATGTTAAGCCAACAACAACACAGCAATGATATCTATTCATATTGGAAAGTTTATCAATTACAACTTTCGGAAAATACCAATATTTTCCACACTGCGGCCGGGCAGAGTTCGTTGTTAGACGAATCAAATCGAGTCAGTTTTCAACAGGCGCTTCCAGCCCTCCCTGGACTGAACAGCTGACTTCCGGGTAGGTCGAATCACACTCCCTGTTTCTGGTATCCCCTGGTCCGTGTCGTCTTCAACATCACTTGTGTCACTTTCCCTTAGATTTTCGTTCCCAGTTGATAGAACTCCCTTTAATTCTAAGGGGATTAACTTATTAATGGTGCGTAAACTCTCTTGGCCGCGACACAACACTTTGACATTCCTGACAACACCCTGAGCGTCTGGGTATAATGTCACTATCTTACCCAGAGGCCACAATGTTCGAGGTTGCTCAGTATCAATTAACACAATGTCACCCGGTTGAATATTCTGTCGATTAGCCGCTTCTGACGCACCACACAGTAGACCAATGATTAATTACTTTATTCAACATCTTATATTTATCACTTAACACTGTCACATTATTATAATCCTCATCAACTTCCGCAGGATTATCTCGATAGATAGGTGCAGCTTCTAGCTTCCGCCCACATATCAAGTGAGAAGGAGTCAGTACTTCTGCGTCGGGAGTATCAACAATGTACGAGAGAGGACGATTATTTATCCGATTCTCTGCCTCCACTAATACTGCCCGGAATTCCTCCAAGTTAATTCGTTTCCGGTGTAGTACTTTACGCAGACACCTCTTCACTGTACCTATCAGTCTTTCATACAATCCCCCTTGCCAAGGGGCCCTAGGAGCAATAAACTTCCAGCCACACCCTCGCTGATTTAACAGAGATTGTACTTCATTACTCTCATTTAATTCCTTCAAATGTTGTGCTCCCGCTACAAAGTTAGTGGCATTATCTGAAATCATGAGTCTCGGACAGGATCTCCTAGCTGCAAATTTACGAAACAGCTGTATGAACTGTTCTGCAGACAAATCCTGTGCCACTTCTAAGTGTACTGCCCTTGTAGCGGTACAAGTGAATAAACACACATACACCTTTAAAGGAACACCATCTGCAGTACCGTTAAAATGATTGGGCCACTGTAATCTACACCGGTTACATCAAATGGCTTTATTAACTGCACTCGTTCCTTGGGCAATGGTGGAGGTCCTGGGTACATATAGGTTCTGGCATCCACACGGCGGCACACTACACATGTCTTAATCACCCTCTTCACACTCTGTCGCCCCTGAGGAATCCAGAAAGTTTCCTAATACAATTTAAGGTATCTTGTACTCCACCATGCATCACATTTTTATGGGCATTTAATACAATTAAAGTTGTCAGATGATGAGTCTTGGGCAGCAAGATAGGGTGTTTAGCATATTCACCCAATTCAGCATTTTGCAATCTACCTCTGCACTTGATTACGTCATCCTCCAAGTATAGCCCCAATTTCTCTATTATTGAACCCTTCCCAAGTTTTCCATCCCTTAGCAATTTAATCTCCTCTCCATAGATTTCTCCTTGTACTCTCTGTACCCAGTATTTCAGGGGATGAGGAAAATCATACGGGATATTCATCTTGTTTATGAAGTTAAACACCAACTTCGTGACATTAATCAATTTTGGGAAGGATGAGTATTTATTTATATCAATGGCTAAGGAGGGACCGAGGACTGGAGCCGTGTTCACAGTAATTTCCACCGGAGCAATATGCGCCTTTTGAACAGGCCAGTTACTTTTATTCACCAACCAACTGGGTCCCTTAAACCACGATAAAGTCTCCACAAATTTTACATAAGTCAACCCACGAGACAAGAAATCAGCTGGGTTCTCCGCTCCGGGAATATGGTTAAAAGTTAACTTATGTTGACCCAAACTGTCATATTTCACTTGCATCTGGTTAATCTCGGCGACTCTATTTTGCACGAATATAATCTTGCTGGTTCCGTGGGATCCACTGCAAGGATACCTCATTATCAGACCAAATTATGGTGTCGCTAATATTTATCTCCGGCAATTTACTCCGTAAATAATCAGCTAATTTGACACCCACATAAATGGCGGTTAATTCCAACTGAGGTAACGTACGTAATTTAATTGGAGCCACTTTAGTTTTAGACATGACAAGAGAAATATCTTTATCACATTGAAGATAAGCGACTGCTCCATACGCTAATTTAGAAGCATCGCAAAAATGTAGAGTGTATTTTCCACTCCAGAGCGGGCTACACACCGCGGAACTCTAACATTGGAACTTTCTCATAATCACCAATTAATTCTTCCCACCTGTTAACGAATTCCTCAGGTAGGGTTTCATCCTAAGCACACTTCTGCTTCCATGCCTCTTGTACCAATAATTTCCCTCGGATTGTAAGAGGCGCCACTAAGCCTAGCGGATCGAAACATTTTGAAACTTCAGCCAACAGGGTTCTCTTCGTTAATTTCTTGGGCATACTATAATTATTAGGCTTTAACGATATCAAGTCTCTTTCAGTATCCCAAGTCAGTCCCAATACATTGCTACACCCAGATACTTCATCGCCGGGATTATCTTTATTTATTCGGTCCTTTAACCTGGACGAATTACTGTTCCACTCCCTGAGCGGCATATTTGCACCTTGCATTATGTCATTAGCCCCTTCATATATCTTCATTAGCTCCTCTTCAGTTGACGTCACCCCCAGGAAATTGTCCACATAGAATTGTTTACTCATTATTTCACTCAGTGGACCACCTGTACGTTTAAGGTGCGCATTTATCGTCGCCTGAAGTAAGAACGGACTAGAAGTAGCCCCAAATAAGACACTTCTGAATCTGAAAGTTTTCAGCGGACTAAGCGGATTGCTAGGATCCTCTGGCCACAGAAATCTTGTGTAATCCGATCCGTCTCTTGCAATCCCACTCTCAGGAAAGCTTTACTTATGTCTGCCGTGAAGGCATAACTATTAACTCTGAAATTCAATAACACATCTCCCAATTTCTCCGTCAGCGACGGACCTGTCATTAAACAATCATTCAAACTAGGTACATTTTTATTACCCCTGGCACTACAATTAAACACGATCCTCAAAGGAGTGGTTTTGAATCCTCTTCACTCCGTGATGAGGTAAGTAGTGGCCATAAATATTGGCTTGCTCAGGGGTACTCCTCTATGAACTGATTATTTAACTGTTCATTAATGATCCCATTATAAGCAGTCAGCAATTCTGGTGTCTTACTCAATTCGTGGAGCTGGGCCTTTAACTGACCATACGGAGAGGGAGCATGGACACTGGGATCGTCCCGCAGCTACTAAAAACAACAGACATAGCCCCGCTCCACAAAGGGGGCAGTAAAGCAATAGCAAAGAACTACAGACCAATTGCGCTAACGTCCCATATCATAAAAATCTTTGAAAGGGTTCTAAGAAGCAAGATCGCCACCCATCTTGATACCCATCAATTGCACAACCCAGGACAGCATGGGTTTAGAGCAGGCCGCTCCTGTCTGTCCCAACTACTGGACCACTACGACAAGGTCCTGGATGCTCTAGAAGATAAACAGAATGCAGATGTTATATACACAGATTTTGCAAAAGCCTTTGACAAGTGTGACCATGGTGTAATAGCACACAAAATGCGTGATAAAGGAATAACAGGAAAAGTTGGTAGATGGATTTATAATTTCCTAACACATAGAACACAAAGAGTAGTAGTCAACAGAGTAAAGTCTGAGGCAGCTACTGTGAAAAGCTCTGTTCCACAAGGCACAGTACTTGCTCCCATCCTATTCCTCATCCTCATATCAGACATTGACAGGGATATAAGCCACAGTGCTGTGTCTTCCTTTGCAGATGACACCGAATCTGTATGACAGTGTCCACCGTTGAAGACACTGCAAGACTCCAAGCAGACATAAACCAAATCTTTAAATGGGCTGCAGAAAACAATATGAAGTTCAATGATGAGAAATTTCAATTACTCAGATACGGAAAACGTGAAGAAATTAAAATCTCATCGGAGTACAAAACTAATTCCAACCACACAATAGAGCGAAAAACTAATGTCAAAGACCTGGGAGTGTTCATGTCAGAGGATCTCACCTTCAAGGACCATAACAATGTAGCAATTGCATCTGCTCGAAAAATGACAGGATGGATAATGAGAACCTTCAAAACCAGGGATGCCAAGCCCATGTTGACACTTTACAGATCGCTTGTTCTATCTAGGCTGGAATATTGTGCACACTAACTGCACCTTTCAAGGCGGGTGAAATTGCTGACCTTGAAAATGTGCAGAGAACCTTCACGGCACGCATAAGTGCGATAAACCACCTCAACTACTGGGAACGCTTGAAGTTCCTAAACCTGTACTCTCTAGAACGCAGGCGGGAGAGATACATTATTATATACACATGGAAAATTCTCGAGGGCTTAGTACCAAA
>WNWK01040429.1:0-16972 GCA_009830355.1 Cherax destructor | reverse complement strand
TTGAAAATTTTGCTGTATATACATCCCCCCTTACCATGTACTTGTTTACCGACAACTGGGTTGAGGGGTCTCCGAAAAAAAAAAAAAAAAATATTTTATGCCTTATGAGAACTTGGGTCATCATCTAAACCCCTTACAGCCACTCAGTACACTCCCTTTTTAAAGTCCCCCAAGACTACATAGTTTAAAATTTGAATTTGATTTTTCCCATAGTACAAGATAAAAGGGCAGCAGCACTTGTATGGTTTTCGTAGCTGACATTTAAAGACCCCAGAGCGATTGTTATTACAAGAAATAAATCTATCTTTTTAATTATTTTTTTTTTTTATTATTATTATTATTATCACCATCAACATACCTTGTTACGGGTTTTAATTTTTTTTTAATTAAGCTGCCACGAGAGAGAGAATGTAAACACAGGGCTGATCCCTTGACTGTGTTTTTCCCAGTTTCCTTTTGTTTTTCCTCTTAAGTTTTTGTGCAGCAAAATTTAACCCATAGTACAAGATAATTATATTTTGTAAAAGGGTAAAGTGAAAAAAACTGACTTTATATAGAAGGTATTGAAGGGTGGAGGGCGGAGAAGGAAAAAAAAAAAAAAGTGACCGAGAAAACTTACGCACCTGAAGGGTAACTATAAAAGCACTCTTACCCATGCAAAGACTAAAAAAAGTGCAATATTTAACAAAAAAATTCCCCGAATCAGCTATGGGCTTTTCCCTAATTTTGGGGAAGTAAGTCATTGACCTACAGTAGACCCTCATTTGCAGGTAGTTACGGTCCTGAAAACATCGTGGGGAAAAATCAAAGAAAATTTAAAAGAACTTAGGGGAAAAAAAGGGGTTAGGTCCTGAGAGTCCCCAAAAGCCAAACTTTTTTTTAAAACAGACTTACAAATATAAAAAGAATATGTAACTGTAGTTCATTTCGGATGTATTATGTTGTTTTTATTTTAAGACAAAAATGTAACAGAAAAAATAGTTTTTCCCTTAAAATTGTGGGTGCTGATGTTTGTGGATGATTGTGAAGAAGTGGAGGTTTGCTGTGGCCCTACTGGGTGAGGGGTGTAGAGATTCTGGAACTGAGCGATGTTGTACTGAGTGTCTCAACTTTAATAAAGTCATTCAGTGTCAAAACATTATCTAAGTAATTTAGTCAAGACATTCAGTAAGTAGTCAAGACATTCAGTAAGTCACAATCATTCGGTTTTTAGTCAAGTCATTCTGCAGTCAAGACATTCAGTAAGTCAGTCAAGAATTCGTAATTCAGTCAAAAATTCAGTAAGCGTAAAGAATTCAGTAAGTCAGTCAAGACATTCAGCTCCCAAGCAAGTAAGCGTAAAGTCGGCCAGAAGTCAGCGCGCCCAGTAAGCGGGGGGGCGTCCAGTAAGCGTCAGCGTCCCAGTAAGTAAGTCAGCCGTTTTCCCAGTAAGCCGCCGCGTTCCCAGTAAGCAGCAGCGTGCCCCAGCGCGTCCAGTAAGTCAGTCAGCCTTACAGTCAGCAGCGCGCATTCAGTCAGCGCCCCAGTAAGTCAGTCCAGTCAGGGTTAGCACCAAACTTATGTTTACATCTTTTATGTGTAAAAAGAACACTTCATTACAGCCACAGGTTATGTCTTGTCTAATATCTTTTCTTCGTTAATTCTAAGACTTAATAAATGCTTAAACATTTTCTTGCCACTTTGAGCAACACTGGTATGCCTACTGGGTGACATGATTGCTTGGCAGATACAAGATATAGTAATTTAAAGATCAAAACACAATTCACTCTCTTATTCTTGACAAACACAGCTGGGTTGACGCGTATGGAATACGAATGCTGGGATGGTGGGGTGTTGTTGGGGGAGGGGTAGCATGGGAAGGCGGGTGGTCTCCCCAGCTGTTCCACAACATTAGCACCGGCCGCTTGAGGGAATGGTTGTTTTTTCTTCCTGCAAACTGTAAGTAGGTTTATTCAGGTATACACAGATACAGTTACATAGCAGCATATGTGTACAGAACCTAGGATAACCCAAACTTTGGGTTATCCTAGGTTCTCTAGGATAACACTTTGGGTTATCCTAGGTTCTCTAGGATAACACTTTGGGTTATCCTAGGTTCTCTAGAATAACACTTTGGGTTATCCTAGGTTCTCTACACATATGCTGCTATGTATGATAATCAATGTAACTATCTCTGTATACCTGAATAAACTTAGTTTGTGCGAAGGAAAAACAAATTCCCTTTTCCTCAAAGCATGAGGATTCTTACAACGGTAAATAACCATGGGCTTACACTTGAAATCACCTGATGCATTACCCAAAAGGAGCAAGGTGAAGCGATCCTTTGCTGTCTTGAAGCCTGGTGCACTTTTCTCTTGCTGACTGATATAAGTTCATGTTGGCATTTTCTTCCAGAAAACACTTGTCTCGTCAGCATTAAACACTTGTTGTGGATCATAGCCACCCTTAGTAGGACCCCCACTGACTCAGTGGTTTAACCTACCGCAGGCGACCGCACGCTCAAAATTTTTCCCCTCCAGCGAATCGCGTAATATAAGGTTTACGTCGTGTTAGATAAAAATGTGCCGCAATTCTTCAATCGCGTAATACCCAAAACGCGCAACATAAAGTCGTGCTAAATGAGGGTCTACTGTATTTCACGTTGTATTACCGTTAATAATACAGTGGACCCTCGGTTAACGAACACCCCGGAAATCGTGCAAGTATGTAAGTATAATATTGTAAATGCTTGTGGAAGTGTATTTTTGGGGGTCTGAAATAGACTAACCTACATGACATTATTTCTTAAGGACGTAAATTCGTTTGGTAATGGCACTTGAGCAGGCTTCTGCAATGAATTTTTTTTGTTAACCGAGGGTCCACTGTACACAGATTGAAAGGAATTTCCCAGCAAACATAAAACTGAATGTTTTAATTTTGGGTGGTGACACTTTTTAATGTCAGTAAGGGGTGATTCCTCTATTAGCGACGAAATCATTTACCGACGGGGTCTTAGGCCCCTGTCTCCGTCGTTAAGTGAGGAGAGGCTGTATTTCATTCTTTTTTCTTTTTTTTTTCTTCTTTTCATTTTATAACACACCGGCTGTCTCTCTCAGTGGTAGGGTGATCTGGAAAAGAAGAAACACTTTCACCATCACTCAGTCCATCTCTATCTTGCCAGAGGTGTGCAAATACTACAGTTCAAAACTGCAGATATCCCCACCCTCCAGAGTGCAGGCACTGTACTTCCACCTCCAGGACTCAAGTATGGCTAACTGGTTTCCCTGACCCCCCTTTCATAAATATTACCTTGCTCACACTGCAACAGCACATCAGGTCATAAAAACCACTTCCATCATCTTTCATAAACTCATCTGTCAACAGGTCCATTCCCAGTTATGTTCATGAATATAATAATTCTTGCATAAGTATCTGAATTGCAAATTTGGGCAAATGTAACAATCATAAAGAACATAAATTCAGATATAAACATGGTGTACTATCAAAAACTATCTTCAAATATGTAAGAAAAGGTAGAGAGGCTTTTACAAGTTTTTGTTAAAAATATTCAACATCAAATTCTGACAACCCAATTTTGATTTTGAAGAAGCCATTGCTCGAATGTCCATGCACTTTTTCCTGAGTCTAGACTTGTAGATCATCACAGACATTTAATATGCAGTGGAAACGCAGGTATTATCCCACAAGTTCTAATAGCAACTGATACAACTCTTTTACAAAAGTTCGCAGCAAAAGCAATTACAATAAACTATTGGGAGTGACATCACACATCAAATTTTTTCAAGTGCGCTGAGAGATATGATCGTCAATTATTGAATAACAATTACACAACCCAGGTCATGTGAAATAATAACATTTGCACAACCCAGATCAATATGGTTTTTATAATAGGTTGTTCCTGCTTCTTTTAGCTGTTAAACCACTACTGCTGGTTTTTTGAGGCACTAAAAGAAGAAGCAGAATATTGATGCAAAGCTATATCAGACACCTCCACATCAAGAGTAATACCTGGGAGTGAGAGTAAAGCTATATCAGGCACCTCCCCATCAAGAGTAATACCTGGGAATGAGAGTGAAGCTATATCAGGCACCTCCACATCAAGAGTTCTGTTCCTCAAGGCACACTTTCTCTTCCCAGTTTTTTCTCATGTCTGACATAGACAAAGATACAACTCATATTAGTGTAACATTCATGGAGTGCACAACAGATCTTCAAGCCGGTGCAAACCAAGGCTTTTTGTGGGGCACAGAAAATAACAAGCGTTTATTTAGGAAAATTTTCTACAATTTTGCTTTGCAAAAATTAAATAAAAACTGACCAAAAGTATAAAACACACACAGGTAATTACTTCACAAATAACTCACATTTTAGAGAGGAAACTTTAGACAACATTTCAGTCCATTCTAAACTATTATCAAGTTACAATTTGTGACATCTGAAGTTTCCTTTCCAGTACTTCACTGATGTACCTAAACAGTGTGATGCTGTGGGGATGATAACTGAATAATTTTCACTCAAGATCAAGCTAAAGATCTGCCAGGATGGCAGTGAGTGAGGAACCCATTGCCATATCAAATTTCTTGTTTGTAAAAGTTCTCAAAAGAAAACATGTCTAGGGTCACAGTTTGATGAGGTCTGAGAAATCCATTGTGGGCAGAGGAAGACCAAGGTCATTGTAGCCAGAGATCTGGAGAAAGGTGATTATCTGTTCAATGAAGATTTAAATGAACCAGCAAGTGGCATCCTTACTAAGAAGTTTCTTGTTTTTGTTAGTGCCAGGATGCAGATGAGTACGGAGATCTGACCGTTTAAGGTGTGAGGGACTGATAGCATCTAGGAGTTTACAAAGGTTTATGTGGCCTGCTCCTGATACCAGAGATACTATGGTGTATATGTATTAGGTTTGTTATTTTTCAGTAATCCATAAGAGTGAGTGACTGTGAGAGAGTGAGTGAGTGTGAGTGAGTGTGAGTGAGTGAGTGTGAGTGAGTGAGTGTGAGTGAGTGAGTGAGTGAGTGAGTGTGAGTGAGTGAGTGTGAGTGAGTGAGTGTGAGTGAGTGAGTGTGAGTGAGTGTGTGTGTGTGGTGTCCTTGTTATGATTGTGTATTGATAGTTTCATAGGTATTTTAATCTTGGAGTAGGTCAGGCACCTCCCAGTAGTCAGTGATATCTTGGTCATCACACCAAGGTGCTTCACACTTCACAATTTGAAGGACCATCTCAACAAGGTTGAACCATTTATACAATTCACATTGCAAGAAGAGCAAGATGACTTCCTACATTTTCTTGATGTCCGCCTCATTTGGGACACTGATAACATGGAATAAATAGTTTACAGAAAGCCTACCAATAAAGACAACTTCACCCACTAGTACACCTCTCACAATGCCCTTGCAAAAAAAGGGGCATAATCATGGGCATTTTTTATATGCCCTCAGGATCTATAACAGTTAGTACCCTCTTGATAAACAAACATACTTAGATCTTTCTCTACTTAGAAGTTTCCCAAAGTCATCCTCTCCTGCAAAAGCAAAGCTCTTAGCATCCTCACCAACTCCCGAGACCACTTTTACCATTTTCTGCTTAATTTTACCCACCAGACAAATGGCTGCTTCCATTACCCCTTTACTGCAGACAACAGCTACCATCACCTCTACTGCAGACAACAGCTACCATCACCTCTACTGCAGACAACAACTACCATCACCTCTACTGCAGACAACAGCTAACATCACCTCTACTGCAGACAACAGCTACCATCACCTCTACTATACACAACAACTACCATCACTTCTACTATACACAACAGCTACCATCACTTCTACTATACACAACAGCTACCATCACTTCTACTATACACAACAACTACCATCACTTATACTATACACAACAGCTACCATCACTTCTACTATACACAACAACTACCATCACCTCTACTATACACAACAGCTACCATCACTTCTACTATACACAACAACTACCATCACTTCTACTATACACAACAACTACCATCACTTCTACTATACACAACAACTACCATCACTTCTACTATACACAACAGCTACCATCACTTCTACTATACACAACAGCTACCATCACTTCTACTATACACAACAGCTACCATCACTTCTACTATACACAACAGCTACCATCACCTCTACTATACACAACAGCTACAATCACTTCTACTATACACAACAGCTACCATCACTTCTACTATACACAACAGCTACCATCACTTCTACTATACACAACAGCTACCATCACTTCTACTATACACAACAACTACCATCACTTCTACTATACACAACAACTACCATCACCTCTAGTATATACAACAACTACCATCACCTTTACTATACACAACAACTACCATCACCTCTACTATACACAACAACTACCATCACCTCTACTATACACAACAGCTACCATCACCTCTACTGCAGACAACAGCTACCATCACCTCTACTGCAGACAACAGCTACCATCACCTCTACTGCAGACAACAGCTACCATCACCTCTACTGCAGACAACAGCTACCATCACCTCTACTATACACAACAACTACCATCACTTCTACTATACACAACAACTACCATCACTTCTACTATACACAACAACTACCATCACTTCTACTATACACAACTACCATCACTTCTACTATACACAACAGCTACCATCACTTCTACTATACACAACAGCTACCATCACTTCTACTATACACAACAGCTACCATCACCTCTACTATGCACAACAACTACCATCACTTCTACTATACACAACAACTACCATCACTTCTACTATACACAACAACTACCATCACTTCTACTATACACAACAACTACCATCACCTCTACTATACACAACAACTACCATCACTTCTACTATACACAACAGCTACCATCACTTCTACTATACACAACAGCTACCATCACCTCTACTATACACAACAGCTACCATCACCTCTACTATACACAACAACTACCATCACTTCTACTATACACAACAACTACCATCACTTCTACTATACACAACAACTACCATCACTTCTACTATACACAACAACTACCATCACCTCTACTATACACAACTACCATCACATCTACTATACACAACAACTACCATCACCTCTACTATACACAACAACTACCATCACCTCTACTATACACAACTACCACCATCAAATCTACTATACACAACTACCATCAAATCTACTATACACAACAACTACCATCAAATCTACTATACACAACAACTACCATCACCTCTACACAACAACTACCATCACCTCTACACAACAACTACCATCACCTCTACTATACACAATAGCTACCATCACCTCTACTATACACAACAACTACCATCACCTCTACTATACACAACAGCTACCATCACCTCTACTATACACAACAGCTACCATCACCTCTACTATACACAACAGCTACCATCACCTCTACTATACACAATAGCTACCATCACCTCTACTATACACAACAACTACCATCACCTCTACTATACACAACAGCTACCACCACCTCTACTATACACAACAGCTACCATCACCTCTACTATACACAACAGCTACCATCACCTCTACTATACACAACAACTACCACCACCTCTACTATACACAACAGCTACCATCACCTCTACTATACACAACAGCTACCATCACCTCTACACAACAACTACCATCACCTCTACTGTACACAACAACTACCATCACCTCTACTGTACACAACAACTACCATCACCTCTACTATACACAACAACTACCATCACCTCTACTATACACAACAGCTACCATCACCTCTACTATACACAACTACCATCACCTCTACTATACTCAACAACTACCATCATCTCTACTATACACAACAGCTACCATCACTTCTACTATACACAACAGCTACCATCACCTCTACGATACACAACAACTACCATCATTTCTACTATACACAACAACTACTATCACCTCTACTATACACAACAGCTACCATCACCTCTACTATACACAACAGCTACCATCACCTCTACTGCTGACAACAGCTACCATCACTTCTACTATACACAACAGCTACCATCACTTCTACTATACACAACAGCTACCATCACTTCTACTATACACAACAGCTACCATCACTTCTACTATACACAACAGCTACCATCACCTCTACACAACAGCTACCATCACCTCTACACAACAACTACCATCACCTCTACTATACACAACAACTACCATCACCTCTACTATACACAACAACTACCATCACCTCTACTATACACAACAACTACCATCACCTCTACTATACACAACAACTACCATCACCTCTACTATACACAACAACTACCATCACCTCTACTATACACAACAACTACCATCACCTCTACTATACACAACAACTACCATCACCTCTACTATACACAACAACTACCATCACCTCTACTATACATAACAGCTACCATCACCTCTACTATACACAACAACTACCATCACCTCTACTATACACAACAACTACCATCACCTCTACTATACACAACAGCTACCATCACCTCTACTATACACAACAACTAAAATCACCTCTACTGTACACAACAACTATCATCACCTCTACTGTACACAACAACTATCATCACCTCTACTGTACACAACAACTACCATCACCTCTACTGTACACAACAACTACCATCACCTCTACTATACACAACAACTACCATCACTTCTACTATACACAACAACTACCACCACTTCCACTATACACAACAGCTATCAACACCTCTACTATACACAACAAGTACCACCATTTCTACTACACACAACAGGTACCATCACTTGTCCTGTACAGTTGGCAGTGGTTTTACAATTTTGATAAAAACAAATTTTGAGAAATTCTGTAAAAAATCAGGCTTATATATCAAGCCGTTCTGATCAGATATTTGGCTGCCATCTGGTGGGCTTAGTTCAAACCTAGAGCTGGATTGACAAGATGCTGCATCTCTCTCACTTCCTCGACAGTCATGTAAACAGCAAGATGTCCCCTACCCCCCCACCCCCACTCTCTCGCTAGGCCTCAGCCTGGTATGAGCTAGCTTGTCCCCTCCCCTACTTTCTTGCTAGGTCTCAGCCTGGTATAGTCTATCAACCAATGCACTGCCTGTATTATTATATCCAATAAACCCTATGGCTCACCTCTGAAGATTATCATTACTTCACCAGAAATTACAAACTTTTTGAGATATAATTCATCAGATCACCCCAGACATGAAGAACAGTGGTTCACAGTTTCCCTTGTGAGAATGTGATCATATATTGTAGGTGAACAAGTCCAGAAATTTGAACATTGATAACAGCAACTTAATAAACTAGCATGTGCGATGCATTGTAACATATATACACATCTCATGAAGTGAAATTAAGCACATTCACTGTTCCATGACAACGACAGTAAGACGATGAAATCTAGAATCCACAACTATTCATCTAACACCATCATACAGAATAAAGGAATGCACATTTTAGCAAAACTTATTGCACAAAAATTTTTTGAATCAGCACAGAAAGCATAGAATTATGATTATTCTGCCCGAAATGCCTAGGCATGCTAGTACGTAGCTTTCTTTGTAATTCACCTTTGATAGTCCATCCCGTAGTTCTGTGGCTTTGAAGCCAGGGTCCAAGCCATAGTTCCATGCCATGAACTCAGCTCATTCAGATAAGCTGTGAGCAGTAAATTTGGGCCTAGATATGAGAGAATACATCTATGTAGTAAGTGTGCATCACATTAAACAAATCCTGCAGCAAGCATTGCATAATGAAAAAAAAAAACGCCCGTATTTTTGGATTAAAACAGAGACTTTGCGGTGTATTTGATAAAAAAAGAGATGATTGTGATTGGTTTCAGTAATGAAAATGGCTTGAAACTGAGCTCAAAGTAGCGCAAATGTTCAATTTTTGCCGATGTTCAAGAGTAAACAAATGACGTCGTGTGTCTAATGTGTATCAGCTGGATTGTCTAATGTGCGTTCACAAATGTGCTGATATTATTTATTCAATTATTACAATATTGCATAACAGTAAATCTTCTATTTTTTGGTGTGAATAAAAAATTATTGTGAATAAAAAATAAAAATGGAATTTATTTGTAAAGCCTGTAAACGTAACTGATAAATAGAGTAAATGTTATTTTAGTGCCAGGAATGACTGCATTGTTTATTCTGGTCCCTATTTTGAAATTGGAATATTATGAACTTTGTGTGAAATTGGTCAAATTACCAATTTCCGATCACTTTATTGGGTAGTTGAAACAGTTGACTGGCCAATTTCTTGTGCTCAGTCAATAAAATAGAAGTAATACAGTGGACCCTTGCTATTCAAACACACCAAAACTTACCCTCATTCCAGAATGCAGTTCAAGTGCTGTTACCAAACGAATTTATTCCCATAAGGAATGATGTAAATTTAATGAGTTCATTTCAGACCCCCAAAAATACACTTATAAAAGCACTTAAAATAATAAACTTACATAAAAGGGTGAGTTTTGGAGTGTTCAAATAGCGAGGGTCCACTGTACTAGGAAAATATCTAAGAATTTGGTCGACTGGAATAATGTAATTGGTCTAAAATGGGAGTCAAAGTGGGCAAAATCGCTGATGCGTAAATATCGCTGAAGCAGCAAAATTTGCGAGAACGTAATTTCACCTACAGTGGACCCCCGGCTAACGAAAAAACTTCATCCAAGAAGCCTGCTCAAGTGCCATTACCGAAAGAATTTACTCCCTTAACCCTTTGGGGGTCGGTGCCGTACTAGTACGTTTTACGAGCAGGGGTTGGTGCCGTACTAGTACGCCCAAATTCTAGCGGCCTCAATTTAAGCAGAAAACGTCTGGTAGGCATACATATGAAAGAATGGGTCTGTGTGGTCAGTGTGCGCAGTATAAAAAAAATCCTGCAGTACACACTGTATAATGAGAGAAAAAAAACTCTGACCGTTTTTTTCGATTAAAACAGCGATTTTGCAGTCGATTTTCGTATGGTTTTTATTGATGTATTCTCGTTTTCTTTGTCTCATTTGATAGAATGGAAGATATATTACAGAAATAAAGATGATTTTGATTGGTATGACAATGACAAGTACCTTGAAATTGAGCTCAAAGTAGCAAAAATGTTCGATTTTTGACGATGTTCAAGAGTAAACAAATCACACCATGCCTCCAATACACATCAACTGGCGAGTCTTATATTCATGCACAAGTGCTCTGATATTATTTATACCATTTTTACAATGATGCAGTTGTATACATAACAGTAAATCTTCTATTTTTTGTGAGAATAAAAATTCAAAATGAAAAGCAAAAGTAATGGAACAGAGGCCTGGAGACGTGACTAATGAACAGAGAACATGTTATTTTAGTGCCAGGAATGTCTGCCTTGTTTACTCTGGACAATATTTGGAAATTGGCATCGTTTGAAATTTGTGTGAAATTGGAAAATTGCCATTTTCTGACCACTATTTTGGGTAGATGAAATAGGTAAATAGGCGGTTTCTAGTACTCAATCGATAGAAGAAATGGAGTTCTAGCGAAATAGCTATAATTTTAGGAGACTGAAACATTGGAATTTGTCGAAAATAGAGCTCAAAGTGGGCAAAATCGCCGATGCGTAAGTGTCATGGCTACCGCTAACTTCGTGAAAGCATAATTCTGTTAGCTTTCGATCAAATTTCATAATTTTGGTGGCGTTATGATCGGAAAAAGATTCTCTATCATTTCATAAGAAAAAAAATAATTTTTTTTTTTTCCAAAAAATTTTCGACCCCAGGAACACTTTCCTGAGAAGGCCTGTCGACCCCCAAAGGGTTAAGGAATAATGTCACGTAGGTTGGTCTATTTCAGGCCCCCAAAAATACACTTCAACAAGCATTTACAATATTATACTTACATAATTGTACAATTTCCGGGGTGTTCGTTAGCCGGGGGTCCACTGTATTTTCCATCAAATTTCATACTTTTTGTTTTATTACCTTCAGAAAAAGATTCTCTACCATTTCATAAGAAAGAAAAAAAAAAAAATTCTTGGACCCTGTGGACAAGTTTCAGATCAGGGGGGTGGACCCTGAAAGGGTTAATATCTTATAATATGTAAATCACACATTGTAAGCTTTGCAAGGAAATAAAAATTTTCATTTTCATTTTCAAATGACCATGATTCAGGCTCCCAGCCCAGACTTCACCCAGCATTACCTATGTGGTCATGCACCTCTCCTACACCTGAAGTCCTTCACCTAATGTGACTTACCTTTCTGCATTACATATCAATGTTTTGTATATTTTGTGTACTTGATAATGTAGAAACAATATAAGATCTTTTGCTGTGTCATTTTCCACCATATCTTTGTATACTGCAAAACCACTTTAGTTTGTACATTTGATTTCTCATCTTGTCTTTCATGTATTTCTAGTTATGATGTATTGATTTTAAGGTAAACAAAATATTTGTTAAGAAGAATTAAGTTTCAATGCCCATTTTGAGCTTAAGATTGTGTTCATGCACCTTTAACCTATTTTAAATGCAGTAATAACATTATTTCCTTCAAAAATATAACTTTTTAAAAATTTATTTACAGATTGTATAAGAATCTGGATATGTGGGATGTGGTGCGAGGCATCATTCAAGGGAAGTTAGGTAGCATAAAAGGAGCAACAAGAGCAGCACTTGAGGCAGAGTCTAAGAACAACCCAGTGCAAGCGTTCCTTCATTATCGCACAGCACTCAACACACAATGGGAAGAAGATCCAGAACCAGCAGAAGTTAGTACTATTCCCAGAGAGTAAAGAACCATCTCATCCCTCTCTACTTGTATACTTGTGTTCATGTGTATTGAGCTCCAGCTCTTGAGCCTATCCTCTTAACTAAACCAGTGTGATGTCTAGCAGTCCATGACTTTATCTTGTTTATATACAGTGGTGCCCATCAGTGTTCTGCTATTTTCTCTGAACATTGAGGACAAGGCTTTCCCCATGGCCATACAACCAACTCTTATTACTTTATCTACATATTTTTATTACATATTTAAACCTGCCAAGGTAGTAGGTTGGTAGACAGCAACCACCCAGGGAGGTACTACCGTCTTGCCAAATGAGTGTAAAACGGAAGCCTGTAATTGTTTTACATGATGGTAGGATTGCTGGTGTCTTTTTTCTGTCTCATAAACATGCAAGATTTCAGGCATGTCTTGTTACTTCTACTTACACTTAGGTCACATTACACATTCATGTACAAGCATATATATACACACCCCTCTGGGTTTTCTTCTATTTTCTTACTAGTTCTTGTTCTTATTTCCTCTTATCTCCATGGGGAAGTGGAACAGAATTCTTCCTCCGTAAGCCATGCGTGTCGTAAGAGGCGACTAACATGCTGGGAGCAAGGGGCTAGTAACCCCTTCTCCTGTATATATTACTAAATGTAAAATGGGAAACTTTCGTTTTTCATTTTGGGCCACCCCACTTCGGTGGGAAACGGCCGACGTGTTGAAAGAAAGAAAGATTTAAACCTGTTCCATTGTAGTGGATTTCACGCTCCAAATCACAGTGATGGATCTGTCTGGATGCCATAATAAGAGCATTTCTCAATAATGTTTTACCAGCAGGGTGAACCTAATTAACCTTCAAAATATATTCAGCAAGGCAAAACTTTGACAAACAAACTTTATTTCTTTGTGTAGTCTACAGAATGTCATTTACATGTAATAAAATATTGCTAAGCACAAAAAAAAAAAAACAAGCATGCATGTGCATTTTGGGCATAAACACCTTACCTAAAATGGTTTATTACACTAGGGGGATATATGTCTTCTTCTTTCAACAAACCAGCTGTATCCCACCAAGGCAGGGTGGCCCAAAAAGAAAAACAAAAGTTTCTCTTTTTAACTTTAGTAATGTATACAGGAGAAGGGGTTACTAGCCCCTTGCTCCCGGCATTTTAGTTGCTTCTTACGACAGAGGAAGAATTCTGTTCCACTTCCCCATGGAGATAAGAGGAAATAAACTAGAACAAGAACTAGTAAGAAAATAGAAGAAAACCCAGAGGGGTGTGTAGTATATATATATTCTTGTACATTCATGTGTAGTGTGACTGAAATGAAAGTAGAAGTAGCAAGATGTACCCAAAATCTTGTATGTTTATGAGACAGAAAAAAGACACCAACAATCCTACCATCATGTAAAACAATTACAGGCTTTCATTTTACACTTGCTTGGCAGGACGGGTGTACCTCCTTGGTGATTGCTGTCTACCAACCTACTCTATACCTAGACAAAGACAAAGACAAAATTATTTCTTTGCAAAGGTTGCAATATGTGATTACATTTTATAATTCGTTTGGTACAAAGAAAGCTACTATCATGCCAGGACACTTTGGACAGACTAATCTAATACAGGTCTGTCATCACTAATCCAGCAATCAGTATTCCCGTACTAATTTCGACTAGCATAATTTCAAATTTCCAGGGTCGCCACACCAACCAACTGCTACTGTTTGGTGGCGCTTCTTGCTGCATAAGTCATTCCAATATCTTTTTCTCCATTTGTTGTTATAACCTGCTCACTTGTGGCATTTAGTGATGCCGGCGGCAGACGAGAGTTTGTTTGGAGACAGGACAAAATACTCCTCCAATATTTCACTAATATCAACTCTACAGGTTATTTATCTATCAAAATTCATCTAATATGGCATAATAAACAATATAAATAACATAGAAACCTGATATACTCTACAATGAATAAAATATGTCATTATGTAACAAGTGGAGGCGGCCATAACTGCTCCTGCATTGTTGTGGTATTCCCTGCCATCTAGTGACAGCCTTTCAAAGCCGTCTTATTATTATAATTATTATTATAGTACATTATTATTATACAGTGGAACCCCGAGTTTCGGCCACCCCGAGTATTGGCTGCTTCAAGTTTCGGTCGCTTTTTTCGGCAGAATTTTGTCCCGACTTTCGGCCGTTGCCCCGACTTTCGGCCGGCGTACCAGACCTGTCCGCCTGCCCGCGCTTGTGCGCCTCCCAGCGCAGGCGTCGTGAGCCAGTCTTGCTTTGTTTATCCTTGAGTGAACATTACCCTGCATGCTCATCCAAACATTTTACAATAAATTCATTGTGTTTAGTGCTTGTTTATTGATTGTGACTGTGAAATAAGCCACCATGGGCCCAAAGAAACTTCATAGTGGCAGCCCTTTGGTAAATAAAGTGAGAAACACCATAGAAGTGAAGAAAGAAGTTGTAGAAAAATACGAGTGGCGTACGTGTTGGCGAGCTTGCCTGGATGTACAAAAACAAATCAACAATCACTTCTATCCTGGCGAAGAGAAAAGAAATCAAGAAAGCTGATGTTGCGAGGCAGTGGTTGAGTTAGTGGTTGAGGCAGTGGTGGAGTACATGAGTGTAGAAGGTTCGCGAATTTTGTAAACAAACCAGTTGTTGTTGTTGTTACCAGCCTGGACATGAATGGTTTGTGTTCACTCTGCCAAGCCGACTGGAAAAACTTCTCACATTTATGTTAATTTATATGTTTATATGTTACGTAGTGTGTTATATAATTTTTTGTTCCTGCATGCCAGCACAGGCGAAGGTGGTGAAGTTTAAAGCAGTTAAGTTCAGTGACAAAGTGTAGCATTAAGAGTGTAGCGATTAAGCGATAGAAAAAGGACGAAACAAAATAAAGTGACAGCATAAGCCGCTCTGCCTATCTTCTGCAAGGTACGTACTATATGTAAATGGTGTAGGTACACCAGTTCATTTATAGAGTGTATATCAGGTTTTTATGTTATTTATATTGTTTATTGTGTCATATTAGATGAATTGTGATAGAAAATAAGCCGTCGAGTTTATAATAGCGTCATATTGAAGTACTATTTTGTTATGCCTACTGACAGCAGGAACGAATTACAGTGGACCCTCGGTTTTCATGTATCTCCGTTTTTGCACACTTTTTTTTTGTGGAAATATTGGCTCCATTTTCGTCAATGGTACGGAACCTGTCCAGTGCCCAGCGCACATACAAAGCCTGCAAGCCCGCCTCCCACGCACATTCTCAGGCAGTGTAGCATTGTTTCTGGTTGAGTGAACATTATCCTGCGAGTTCATACAAAACATTTCTTAACAATCCATTGTTTTTGGCCCTTGATTATTGTGTGTGACTACTAAATAAGCCACTATGGGCCCAAAGAAAGCTCCTAGTGCCAGTCCTTTGGTAAAGAAAGTGATGAACAACGTAGAACTGAAGAAAGAAATAATAGAAAAATTGTGGTGAAGGGAAAGAAATCACGGAAGCTAATGTTGCGAAAGGGGTGAATACGATAATGAAACAGAGACCACAATCAATTGAAAATATGGGGAAATTGTTGTTGGTGTGGATAAACGAAAAACAGCTAGCGGGTGATAGTGTTGTGCAATCCATCATATGTGAAAAGTAAAGCAGTTGCATGCCGATCTTGTCAAGAAAATGCCTGGAACCAGTGCTGATGTTGGTGAATTTAAGGCCAGCAAAGGCTGGTTCGAAAAATTCAAGAAGGGAAGTGGGATACACAGTGTTGTAAGGCATGGTGAGGGTGCCATTTCAGACAAACATGCGGCTGAAAAATTTGTGTGCAAATTCAAAGAATATGTACAGGCTGAAAATTTCAAACCCGAACAAGTATTTAATTGTGACGAAACAGGCCTGTTTTGGAAGAAAATGCCAAAGAGGACCTACATCACGCAGGAGGAAAAGGCACTGCCAGGACACAAGCCTATGAAAGACAGCCTAACTCTCTTGTTCTGTAGTAATAATAATAATAATAATAATAATAATTTTTATTTGGTCATGATACAAAGAATTACATTTGGTCACTAAGATTACATGAGGTGTACATGCCAAAAGCCCCTAGTATGCAAGGCATTTTGGGCAGACTTAAAATTAACTTAAAA
>WNWK01040428.1:0-16973 GCA_009830355.1 Cherax destructor | reverse complement strand
ACCATCAACCATCTATCACAACAACTATAAACCCATCTATCACAAACCATCAACCATCTATCACAACAACATAAACCATCTACCCCAAAACAACTATCCCATCACACAACCATCACCATCTATCCCAAAAAACCAAACCCTATCCCATCTATCACAAAAACCCATAAAACCATCTATCAAACAACTATAAACCATCTATCAAAACCCAACTATCCCCATCTATCAAAACAACTATAAACCATCTATCACAACAACTATAAACCTTTTATCACAACAACTATCAACCTTTATACAAAACAACCTCTTAAAACCCACCCAATCACACAAAAACTTAAACCATCCCCCCAAAAAACTTCCCATCATCAAACAACTATAAAACCATCTATAAAAAGCAACTATCAACCATCTATCAACAACTATCCCATCTTAAAAACAACTTCAACCATCTATCACAACAACTATCACCATCTATCACAACAACTCATCACCATCTATCACAACAACTATCTATCCATCTATCACAACAACTATCATACCATCTATTCACACATCAACATTATCAACATACTCATCATCTACACAACAACTATCAATCCATCTATTCACACAACTATCAACCATCTATCACAACAACTATCAACCATTATCACAACAACTATCAACCATCTATCACAACAACTATCACCATCTATCACAACAACTATCAACCATCTATCACAACAACTATCAACCATCTATCACAACAACTATCAAACCATCTATCACATAACAACTATCAACCATCTATCACAACAACATCAACCATCTATCAAACACTATCAACCATCTATCACAACAACTATCAACCATCTATCACAACAACTATCAACCATCTATCACAACAACTATCAACCATCTATCACAACAACTATCAACCATCTATCACAACAACTATCAACCATCTATCACAACAACTATCATCCATCTATCACAACAACTATCATCCATCTATCACAACAACTATCAACCATCTATCACAACAACTATCAACCATCTATCACAACAACTATCATCCATCTATCACAACAACTATCAACCATCTATCACAACAACTATCAACCATCTATCACAACAACGATCAACCATCTATCACAACAACTATCAACCATCTATCACAACAACTATCAACCATCTATCACAACAACTATCAACCATCTATCACAACAACTATCAACCATCTATCACAACAACTATCAACCATCTATCACAACAACTATCAACCATCTATCACAACAACTATCAACCATCTATCACAACAACTTCAACCATCTATCACAACAACTATCAACCATCTATCACAACAACTATCAACCATCTATCACAACAACTATCAACCATCTATCACACAACATCAACCATCTATCACAACAACTATCTACCATCTATCACAACAACTATCAACCATCTATACAACAACTATCAACCATCTATCACAACAACTATCAACCATCTATTACAACAACTATCAACCATCTATCACAACAACTATCAACCATCTATCACAACAACTATCAACCATCTATCACAACAACTATCAACCATCTATTACAACAACTATCAACCATCTATCACAACAACTATCAACCATCTATCACAACAACTATCAACCATCTATCACAACAACGATCAACCATCTATCACAACAACGATCAACCATCTATCACAACAACGATCAACCATCTATCACAACAACTATCAACCATCTATCACAACAACTATCACCATCTATCACAACAACTATCTACCATCTATTACAACAACTATCAACCATCTATCACAACAACTATCAACCATCTATCACAACAACTTCAACCATCTATCACAACAACTATCAACCATCTATACAACAATTTCATCACCATCTATCACAACAACAAACTTTCAACCATTCATTTCGGTTCATCACACAATCATCACATGTCAACAGTGCGTCACCTTAACTCTCAACCATCGTCACTCTACATACACTCATCATTCAGCTCTAGCATCACAGTCATCGTCACGTTTACTGTAGCATCACAGTCATCGTCACTGCTTACTAGCATCACATCATCGTCACTGTTTACTGCTAGCATCACAGTCATCGTCACTGTTACTGTAGCATTCACATCATCGTCACTGTTTACTGTAGCATTCACAGTCATCGTCACTGTTTACTGTAGCATTCACAGTCATCGTCACTGTTTACTGTAGCATTCACAGTCATCGTCACTGTTTACTGTAGCATCACAGTCATCGTCACTGTTTACTGTAGCATTCACAGTCATCGTCACTGTTTACTGTAGCATTCACAGTCATCGTCACTGTTTACTGTAGCATTCACAGTCATCGTCACTGTTTACTGTAGCTTTCACAGTCATCGTCACTGTTTACTGTAGCATTCACAGTCATCGTCACTGTTTACTGTAGCATTCACAGTCATCGTCACTGTTTACTGTAGCATCACAGTCATCGTCACTGTTTACTGTAGCATCACAGTCATCGTCACTGTTTACTGTAGCATCACAGTCATCGTCACTGTTTACTGTAGCATCACAGTCATCGTCACTGTTTACTGTAGCATTCACAGTCATCGTCACTGTTTACTGTAGCATTCACAGTCATCGTCACTGTTTACTGTAGCATCACAGTCATCGTCACTGTTTACTGTAGCATCACAGTCATCGTCACTGTTTACTGTAGCATTCACAGTCATCGTCACTGTTTACTGTAGCATTCACAGTCATCGTCACTGTTTACTGTAGCATCAGTCATCGTCACTGTTTACTGTAGCATTCACAGTCATCGTCACTGTTTACTGTAGCATTCACAGTCATCGTCACTGTTTACTGTAGCATTCACAGTCATCGTCACTGTTTACTGTAGCATCACAGTCATCGTCACTGTTTACTGTAGCATTCACAGTCATCGTCACTGTTTACTGTAGCATCACGTCATCGTCACTGTTTACTGTAGCATTCACAGTCATCGTCACTGTTTACTGTAGCATTCACAGTCATCGTCACTGTTTACTGTAGCATTCACAGTCATCGTCACTGTTACTGTAGCATTACAGTCATCGTCACTGTTTACTGTAGCATTCACAGTCATCGTCACTGTTTACTGTAGCATCACAGTCATCGTCACTGTTTACTGTAGCATTCACAGTCATCGTCACTGTTTACTGTAGCATCACAGTCATCGTCACTGTTTACTGTAGCATTCACAGTCATCGTCACTGTTTACTGTAGCATTCACAGTCATCGTCACTGTTTACTGTAGCATTCACAGTCATCGTCACTGTTTACTGTAGCATTCACAGTCATCGTCACTGTTTACTGTAGCATCACAGTCATCGTCACTGTTTACTGTAGCATTCACAGTCATCGTCACTGTTTACTGTAGCATCACAGTCATCGTCACTGTTTACTGTAGCATCACAGTCATCGTCACTGTTTACTGTAGCATCACAGTCATCGTCACTGTTTACTGTAGCATTCACAGTCATCGTCACTGTTTACTGTAGCATCACAGTCATCGTCACTGTTTACTGTAGCATCACAGTCATCGTCACTGTTTACTGTAGCATCACAGTCATCGTCACTGTTTACTGTAGCATTCACAGTCATCGTCACTGTTTACCGTAACATTCACAGTCACATATGCAAGTGTGAACCAGAATCATTTTGTGGTTTGTTAGTAAAGTGTTCAGTATATGTTCTGGCTTAGATCAAAGTACATCTTATGTATTAAATATAAAGTAAATTCAAGGATTTTTTCCCCGGTCAGCTTAAATGTGTTACATGTTGTTTTGAGAGACGTTTATCATTGTCCATGAGGGTTTATCTCAGCTCCGTTGATCAATTCATTAACCCTCATTTAAATGTCATGGTAAATAAAAAATATATTAGTGCCTTTGTTTATTTGTGTTAACTGTTTTGTGAAAGGTGGTGGTTAATGTTTGTTAACCGGGAAAATTATTATGAAGAGTATTCAACAAAATGATGAATAGTAGGAAATCAGATTGTAAAGAAGGAAGAGGATCAAGATCTCTTCACCGGGCGAGACACCTCCCTCACCGGGCGAGACACCTCTCTCACCGGGCGAGACACCTCCCTCACCGGGCGAGACACCTCTCTCACCGGGCGAGACACCTCCCTCACCGGGCGAGACACCTCTCTCACCGGGCGAGACACCTCTCTCACCGGGCGAGACACCTCTCTCACCGGGCGAGACACCTCTCTCACCGGGCGAGACACCTCTCTCACCGGGCGAGACACCTCCTCACCGGGCGAGACACCTCCTCACCGGGCGAGACACTCTCACCGGGCGAGACACCTCCTCACCGGGCGAGACACCTCCCTCCGGGCGAGCACCCACCGGGCGAGACACCTCCTCACCGGGCGAGACACCTCCCTCACCGGGCGAGACACCTCCTCACCGGGCGAGACACCTCCCCCGGGAGACACTCCTCACCGGGCGAGATCTGGGGGACACTCTCACCGGGCGAGACACCTCTCACCGGGCGAGACATCCTCTCACCGGGCGAGACACCTCCCAGGCAACACTCTCACCGGGCCGGACATTCCTCTCACCGGTCCACTTCACTCTCACCAGGTCGAATACCTCTCACCAGGTCCGACATTCACTCTCACCGGGCGACATACACTCTCACCGGGTCGAATACACCTCACCAGGTCACATACACTCTCACCGGTCCAATACACCTCCTCAGGCCAGATTCACTCTCACCAGGCCACATTACACTCTCACCGGCCCATACACTCTCACCGGTCCATTACACTCTCACCAGGTCCACATTACACTCTCACCAGCCATCCTCTCAAAGTCCAATTACACTCTGGTCTCACTCTCCCAGGTCCACATTACACTCTCACCAGGTCCACATTACACTCTCACCAGGTCCACATTACACTCTCACCAGGTCCACATTACACTCTCACCAGGTCCACATTACACTCTACCAGGTCCACATTACACTCTCACCAGGTCCACATTACACTCTCACCAGGTCCACATTACACTCTCACCAGGTCCACATTACACTCTCACCAGGTCCACATTACACTCTCACCAGGTCCACATTACACTCTCACCAGGTCCACATTACACTCTCACCAGGTCCACATTACACTCTGTTCATTCCTTTTTGCTGTGTTTTTTAACTCAACTCACGAAAGTGAATTAAAGGTAGCTAGAATGAAGTTATGTTTCTGCTGAAATCCTTTGTTGCCAGTAAAGGAAATCAGGTCCTTGTGTTTACCTTAAGGACACTCCCAAACATCTCAGCTGATACGGATTCCATTAAATAATAAGCGTTCATAAGGCGGTCCTTTGGGAACGTTATTTGCTGGAACTCCTACTCTTTTCTGCAATTTTGCAAGTTCCTGATGATGTGTTGATTGCAACACGAAAGGCCAAGAGCTATCATTCTACTCCCCCCCCCCATGGTTGTTGTGAACATATATATGTATGAAATACACTTATCGCCTCTTTCTATAGTATGAATGTAATCACAAAAACAAACACACACACACACACGTCCCCTTATGACACACACACATATATATATACACAAATTTGTACCCATTCGTTTATGCGCTCTCCCTCAATGTTTGTTATCATTATGTTAGTTTTTTCAAAATATAATCGAAAAGTTGGAGGCAGAAAAATGAGACTTCGTCAAGTTAGGGAATTCAGGAACTTTATATATTTCAATATTCTGATGAGCAATGTTTGTTTTCATCATTTTGAAGACAACCATTGTGAAAGTTGTTAAACGTGACTAGTTTGTGACACTTGTGGATAAGGTAAAGAAGACACTACCATGGCTTATCTTATGGAAGATAAAGTTTACCTACAGAAGTTTAATAAAACATTGAACAAGTTTTTCTCTTTTCTAACATTTTTCACTTCCCTAAATTCTTCAGGATTATAAGGAAACTTTTACACATAAAACATAAACCTTATGAGATGAAAAAAAAAAACTAGCAGCCGGGGATATTGGATCCCTTGACAAAAAGAACCCAGGTGGTGGGTCCAGCACACTGGTCAGTACGACTCTGTCTTACTAACATTCTACATTATTCTGTCATGTGTTGTGTTGTGTCAATGTCAGCGAATATTACAAACATAATGTTGTGTTGTAATTTACTGCAATGTTTATATGTTAGGATGTTTTTGCCATTAACAATACTTAATGTTTAAGGTGTATTTGCTTCGTAACTGAACATCCTGTTCTTCTTAACAGTTAAAAATAGTAAACTAACATTTTTGAATAACTGTTAACTTAATTATCTTTCACTTGTTGAAATTTTCCTACAAATTATAATGATTCATAACGCAAATAAAATCTAAAGGAGCGGAAGAAGCGGCACAAAATGTAACATAATTAACAGTAATCCAGGAATATTTCCTTACAAATAAAACATCTGAGGAGAGGCGAAAATTGTTATAAAGAATAAGACACATGTGCAACATTTGGATTTCTTTAATATGTAGATGTTTCGCCCAGCAGTGGCTTTATCAATACAATAAAATTACGTAAAGTGTAGACCAGGAAATTAGAGATACCCAGATTTTACACATGTGTCTAATTCTTCCTTGTGTCGGTATTGTTTACCATTCATAAACAAGTATCATAAATTTTAACAATATTACAATAATAGACACCAACACAAAACATTATTATCGAATAAGTAATTACAGTTAGCTAATTATCATATAAACTGTACAAGATAATAAGATAACAAGGACGATTAAGTTTATCCAGTAAACAAAGGTGTAATAATTCTTTGATAGTGATTGTTGCAAATACAACAGTTCAGTGACTGTCATTAAGGTGTCACCAGTTATGCGGCATGGTGCCATTGACAGTGATTCATTAAGGTGTCACCAGTTATGGCAGTGATTGTCATTAGTGTACCATTATGGCAGTGTTTGCATGTCCAGTTATGGCAGTGATTGTCATTAAGGTGTCACCAGTTATGGCAGTGATTGTCATTAAGGTGTCACCAGTTATGACAGTGATTGTCATTAAGGTATCACCAGTTATGGCAGTGATTGTCATTAAGGTGTCACCAGTTATGACAGTGATTGTCATTAAGGTATCCAGTTATGCGTGTTGTCTGGCACCAGTTATGGCAGTGATTGTCATTAAGGTGTCACCAGTTATGACAGTGATTGTCATTAAGGTATCACCAGTTATGGCAGTGATTGTCATTAAGGTGTCACCAGTTATGAGATTGTCATTGTATCCAGTATGGCATGATTCATTAAGGTGTCACCAGTTATGACAGTGATTGTCATAGTACCCAGAGACAGTGATCATTGTTCCAGTTATGACAGTGATTGTCATTAAGGTGTCACCAGTTATGGCAGTGATTGTCATTAAGGTGTCATTATGGCAGATTCATTGGTGTCAATTATGGCAGTGTAATCAGGCGTTCTCGAAGGTCAATTGGTGTATATCGGCCTCAATCCGTAATTTAGAAACTGCTGACATATTCCTGCTGAAGAACTGGGATAAGTTGTGTGGAAAGCCCTTACATTCCGACAACCAGGACGGAAACATAGAGGACAACACTTCTCCCTGGAGCACACCTCAGCTAAGTGAAGCTTCCCCATAACATACAGTAGTTTTTGCGTTGGTCATCGTAAATTCTAGCTGCTAGGGTAAGGTTAGGGTGTGTTTCTTCAGCATTAACTGTCTTCCAGTAATTAAGTGGAAAGTATTAATACCAATTTATTTTGTGTACCCAGCAAGCCTAATATACTGTACAAACAATTTTAATTTACCAGAGTAGCTGGTTTTAATATTATAATCATTAATTTAATGTCAAGTCTAGCTTTTTGTGAGAGTGGTGAAGAAGTGGGCATCGAGGAAGTTACAGTTCGGCGACCTACAGTGACTTAAGTCCGACTTATCTCACCCAGATTACTTGCAAGTAATAATTCAGGTAATACCCAGTAAACGTTATACAGGTAATTTGCTCACATAATTATAATAATCCACAAGTAACATGTGTACAGTGGGTAGATAATCTTTCCGTATACAAACTTTCCCTCATCTCTCTAGACAGTTGCAAAGTTAGCTAGAATGTAGGTATCCCTTCTCAGCAGATAGCTTGTATACACCCTGTGATGCCTTTGCAAAAATTTCCCAACAGTAATTGTCAGAAAAACGTCTTTTTAAAGGCAAACACAAACATTGGAGCTGATACAGTGTAAAACTATCTTATATTGCTCATTATTAATTTAGCCTTAGAACAGAACTTGGAAGGAGGTTTAAATAAGCGCTGACATATTAACATATCAGAAAGGTCCGCAGCCAGACTGTTGGGTCGACTGAGGGTGTTCATACTCTTGTCAGGTCCAGCCCATCTTCACGGCAATCTTCTTTTTACTGTGTTTTTGTAATAAATCAGTGTCACAGTTTACGGGATGTCGTGTGAATGAGGTCATCCAGCACATCCGTCATCAGAAAAAAATGAGATGAGTTTGGTAAAATCTGGTTACTTGGTTTTGATGGGCAGTGCTCAGATTGTGACCAACTGTAATTAATGTTGGTTACAGCTTTTTTTTAAACATTTAATGTCTTATATAAAGAAAAAAATACCAGTCTCATAAAAATTAAATAATTAAAGTACTCTATCATACTAGATACCGTGACTGGAACAATACACAGGTAACCCGCACATACCAGAAACACATGACACTGTTTGAGAAAATGGTTAACAACAATCTTTCCCCAGTTCTGGTGAGTGTCTTGATGGGTGTGTACTTAGGTCACACTCCTCCAGGTTACATCACCTTCCTCCAGGTTACATCACCTTCCTCCAGGTTACATCACCTTCCTTCAGTTTACATCACCTTCCTCCAGGTTACATCACCTTCCTCCAGTGTACATCACCTTCCTCCAGTTTACATCACCTTCCTCCAGGTTACATCACCTTCTTCCAGTTTACATTACCTTCCTCCAGTTTATATCACCTTCCTCCAGGTTACACCACCTTCCTCCAGTTAACAAACTCTTCCTGGTAAATAAATATGACAGTCGTTATTGGTGCCACCTCCTATTCAGTTACATTAATACAAAAGACTAATTAATTCAACAAAATGTTACTTTCTCTTGTTAACAATGTCAGTGTAATCAGTCACTCGTCACAATGTATGTAATTAGGAAGTAACAGTTTCGACCATCCTGGAAAACTCCCTTGGTCACTCCAGTGGTCAACGTTTCGCTCTGTTCTTCAAAATTACTGAAGTTCCAGACATAGAAAAGGAAGAGAGTGATCAAAAATAGAGTCTTGACCCAAAACTTTAAAAACTTTATTCAATATCCTGACGAAACCAAGAAACCAATGTAAAAACAAAACACATATTATCCAAAAATGTTTTTTTATGGAAATTAAACTTAAGACAATGTTGGGTCTGTGTTTAAGGTATATGGAACTTATGATAAACCTGAATGACATATTTGAAGACATTGTGTAATTGTGTTGAGTGAAATATTAAATATACTAAAGTATCACAGCACAACATAATATAATCTTGTGCAACACTCTGGTATCTTGTGCAACACTCTGGTATCTTGTGCAACACTCGGGTATCTTGTGCAACACTCGGGTATCTTTATTGCGGAAATGTTTCATAAACCAGCGGCTTCCTCAGTGCAACACAGAGAAGAAGTGCTGTTGCAAATATTGCACATGTGTCTAATTCATCTGTGTGTGTGTGTGTGTGTGTGTGTGTACTCACCTAATTGTACTCACCTAATTGTGGTTGCAGGGGTCGAGACTCAGCTCCTGGCCCCGCCTCTTCGCTGTCTGCTACTGGGTCTCTGCTCTCCCTGCTCCATGAGCTTTATCATACCTTGTCTTAAAACTATGTATGGTTCCTGCCTCCACTATATCTTTCTCTAGTCCATTCCACTTCCTGACTACTCTGTGGCTGAAGAAATGTTTCCTGACATCCCTTTGACTCATCTGAGTCTTCAGCTTCCAGTTGTGTCCCCTTGTTTCTGTGTTCCCTCTCTGAAACAACCTGTCACTATCTACCTTGTCAATTCCCGCAGTATTTTGTATGTCGTTATCATGTCTCCTCTGACCCTTCTTTCCTCCAGTGTTGTTAGTCCTATTTCCCTCAACCTTTCTTCATAAGACAGACCCCTGAGTTGTGGAACTAACCTTGTCGCAAACCTTTGCACTTTCTCTAGTTTCCTTACGTGCTTGACCAGGTGTGGGTTCCAGACTGGTGCTGCATATTCTAGTATGGGCCTGACGTACACGGTATACAGTGTCTTGAACGATTCCTTGTTAAGGTAACGGAACGCTAATCTAAGGTTTGCCAGACGCCCATATGCTGCCGCAGTTATCTGGTTGATGTGTGCCTCCGGAGACGTGCTAGGCGTTATACTCACTCCAAGGTCTTTCTCCTTTGCCGAGGTTTGTAGCCTTTGTCCGCCTAGCTTGTACTCTGTCAGCGGTCTTCTTTGCCCTTCTCCGATCCTCATGACTTTGCATTTGGAGGGATTGAATTCGAGAAGCCAACTGCTAGACCAGATGTCGAGCTTGTCCAGGTCTGTTTGCAGCCCTGCCTGGTCCTCTTCTGATGTGATTCTCCTCATTATTTTCACATCATCCGCGAATAGAGACACTTCTGAGTCTATCCCATCCGTCATGTCATTTACATAAACCAGGAATAACACTGGTCCTAGGACTGACCCCTGCGGTACACCACTCGTCACAGGCGCCCACTGTGATACCTCACCACGCACCATGACCCGTTGTTGCCTCCCTTTGAGGTATTCCCTGATCCATTCCAGTGCCCTTCCTGTTATACCTGCTTGTTCTTCCAACTTCTTTACTAATCTCATGTGAGGAACTGTGTCGAAGGCCTTCCTGCAGTCCAGGAAAATGCAATCAACCCACCCTTCTCTCTCCTGCCTTACCTCTGTTACTTTATCATAGAACTCTAGGAGGTTTGTTACACAGGATTTGCCTTCCCGGAATCCATGCTGTCTGGTGTTTATTATCCTGTTCCGCTCAAGGTGTTCCACCATTCTTTTCCTGATGATTTTCTCCAGGACTTTGCACACTATACATGTAAGTGACACCGGTCTATAGTTTAGTGCCTCTTTTCTGTCTCCTTTTTAAAAATGGGGACTACATTGGCCTTCTTCCATACCTCAGGTAGCTGCCCAGTTTCAAGGGATGTGTTGAAAATTGTGGTAAGTGGCACACTCAGTACCTCAGCTCCTTCCCGAAGAACCCATGGGGAGATATTGTCCGGACCCATCGCCTTTGAGGTATCGAGGTCACTGAGTAACTGCTTCACTTCCTCCTCAGTTGTGTGTAAGCCCTCTAGCACTTGGTACATCCCTTGTTGGTGACGAACCATGTCCTGTCTACCCAGCTGCCTTCCTTCCTCCATTGTGAATACTTCCTTAAACCTCAAGTTGAGCTCCTCACATACCTCTTGATCATTACTTGTGAGTTCCCCATCTTCTCTCCTCAGCCTTATCACCTGGTCCTTGACTGTTGTCTTCCTTCTGATGTGACTGAACATCAGTTTCGGGTCGGACTTAACTTTCGATGCTATGTCGTTTTCGTACTGTTTCTGGGCCTCCCTCCGTACTTGTGCATACTCGTTTCTAGCTCTTCTACTAATCTCTTTGTTTACTTGGGTTCTTTGCCTTCTGTACCGTTTCCATTCTCTGATACTCTGATTCTTTGCCTCCCTGCACCTTTGGGTAAACCAGGGGCTCTTTCTGGCCTTCCCATTTAAACATTTGCCTCTGGGTATAAACCGTTCCTCTGCCTCCTTGCACTTTGCCCCTACGTATTCCATCATTTCATTTATTGTCAGTCCTTCCATTTCCCTTTCCCACTGGATGTCCTGCAGGAAATTCCTCAAGCCCGTGTAGTTTCCTCTTTTAAAGTCTGGTTTGTCTCTATCGGTACTGTTTCCCTCTCCACCTGTAGCTCTACAATGTACTCAAAGCTAAGCACCATATGGTCACTGGCTCCCAGGGGGCTCTCGTGCGTTATGTCTTCAATATCTGAGCTGTTCAGGGTGAATACAAGGTCCAGTCTTGCTGGTTCATCTTCTCTCCTCTCTCTGGTCGTGTCCCTGACATGTTGGTGCATCAGGTTTTCCAGTACCACGTCCATCATCTTGGCTCTCCAAGTTTCTGGACCCCACGTGGTTCATGATTCTCCCAGTCGATCTCCCTGTGGTTGAAATCTCCCATGACCAGTAGCTTCGCTCTGCTCATGTGTGCTTTTCTTGCCACCTCTGCCAGGGTGTCCACCATCGCTCTGTTGTTCTCATCGTATTCTTCTCCTGGCCTCCTGCAGTTCTGTGGTGGGTTATACATCACTGCAATGATTATCTTATGCTCCCCAGACTGGATGGTACCTATTATGAATTCCCGTTCTCTACCCCCCTCCACTCCTACCATTTCCTCGAATCTCCAACGGTGCCTTACAAGCAGTACAACCCCTCCACCCCCCCTGCTCCTCCTATCTTTCCTCAGGATCTGATATCCCTGTGGGAAGATTGCATCTGTTACTGTCTCATTTAGTTTAGTTTCTGTGACCGCTATGATGTCTGGGGATGCCTCATCTATTCTTTCATTCCACTCTTCATACTTATTCGTAATTCCATCCGCATTTGTGTACCAAACCTTCAACCTTGTTTCCAATACTGTGGCCCTGGGGAGATCTTGGTGGGATGGGGGTGTGGGCAGGGTGCCCGCAGGGGGTTGGAGCATGGGTGGGGGTGATTGTATGGTTGGGGTATGGGCAGGTGGGGTGCAGCTTGAGGTGGGGGTGGGGGGTAACTGTGACGGTGGGTTTTCATTTGCTAGGGTGGGGACAAGGGGCCTGATATGTGGGTGTGGTGCTAGAGTGTATGGGTTTCGTGGGTTGTTTGTGATATGAGGCCCGCTGAGGGTATTTCCAGTGTGTGTGTTTGTCCTGCTTGGGCTTGGTGTCCTCCGTATCTCGCTGTCTCCCCTCCCCCCTCTCTCCTCCTTCTTAACCTCTCCTCCGGGCCTCCCTTTCTTCCTGTGTTCTGTCTCGATCTAGATATACATTCCGGTACCCCTGGTTCGTCCTCAGCCGAGCTTTCTCTTGCAGGATCATGGTGCGTGCTGATTCTGCCTTGAATATTACCTTGAGGGGTCGATTTCTTCCCTTTGTGTACCACCCGATTCTCCGAAAATTTGTCACTTGAGATGAGTCTCCCCCTATTGCTAGCATGATACCATCGATCTGTTCTGTCTCCTCCTGTTTCCTTCTGTCGTGGGTGTCTCCTTCGACTTCCTTCAGGCCATAGATGAACATCGACTTCTCCCTTTCCTCCTCCCACTGTGTCTCCCATTGCCTTGTCACAGGTGCATTATCCTCTCCCGGTGCTGTCATGACTGTATTCCCCGTGTTCCTTTGTGTGTCCGGTCTGCTCTTACGTCCCTGTCCGCTGCAGTGTGTTGTGGGGGTCTCCATGTTTAGCGTGTCTGCTGTTTTGTCTACCCTCTCATATGTTGTTTCTGTGCTCCCATTCGTTGGTCCTGTGGTGCTCTTCGTGATCCTGGCTGCTTCTTCTATATCCCTCTCGTGTGTTGTTATCCTGCTCGTCTTGCTTCGGGCCCCATGTGTGCCTGCCAGTGCCTGTGCGTACCCGAGTTCTCCTCCTTTCTCCTCATTCCCTTTGGCTGTGCCTGGTGCACAAGCCCCAAGCGTTGTTTCCTGCCAGGTACTGTTGTCTCTATCATAGATGAACATCGACTTCTTCCTTTCCTCCTCCCACTGTGTCTCCCATTGCCTTGTCAAAGGTGCATTATCCTCTCCCGGTGCTGTCATGAATGTAATCCCCGTGTTCCTTTGTGTGTCCGGTCTGCTCTTACGTCCCTGTCCGCTGCAGTGCGTTGTTGGGGTCTCCATGTTTAGCATGTCTGCTGTTTTGTCTACCCTCTCATATGTTGTTTCTGCGCTCCCATTTGTTGTTCCTGTGGTGCTCTTCGTGACCCTGGCTGCTTCTTCTATATCCCTCTCGTGTGTTGTTATCCTGCTCGTCTTGCTTCGGGCCCCATGTGTGCCTGCCAGTGCCTGTGCGTACCCGAGTTCTCCTCCTTTCTCCTCATTCCCTTTGGCTGTGCCTGGTGCACAAGCCCCAAGCGTTGTTTCCTGCCAGGTACTGTTGTCTCTATTCTGTGTCAGTCCCTGCAGCTTCTCTTCTAGGGTCTGGATCCTGGCTTCCGCTTTCTTGGCTTGCATTACCCATTTTCTACTCTCCTCAGCTATCCTCTTCTCCATACCCTCGCTGATCACCAATAGCTTCCTCTCCCATTCCTTTTCCCTTTCATCGAGCTCCTCGGTGATCACCAATATCTTCCTCTCCCACTCCTTCTCCCTCCTAGAAAATTCCTCCTCCCACTGTTGCCTTCCCTGATCGGCCATCTTCTTCCTTGTAGACACCCCCCCTGAGCCACCCATCTTCCCACTGAGTCCTTTGTGGCTGTATTGAGGTGTCAGGAGAAAGGAGTAAGAGGGGTAAGGAAGGGGTTGAGGGAGAAACGGAGAAAGGATAGGGATGGGGGTGGGGGAAGAGAGCTAGCGTAGAGGAAATGTAGAAGAGGGTGGATAGAGGGAGAGAGAAGGAGGGCAGGAGGGAAAGGGAGAGAGAGAGGGAGGTAGAGAGGTAGGAAGATAGATAGGTAGAGGGAGAGAGAGGTAGGTAGAGAGATGGAGGAAGATAGATATAGAGGGAGAGGGAGGAAGAGGGGGGTGGGAGAAAGAGAGGGAGGGAGAGGGGGAGGGAGGGATATGGAGGGGGAGATGGGGGAAGAGGGAGGTATAGAGAGGGGGTTTGTGTGTGTGGGAGAAGGGGAGGGATATAGGGGGAGAGGGGGGTATAGAGAGGGAGAGGGGGGTGTGCGTTTGAGGGAGAAGGGAGGGAGAGAGTGGGGGGGATATAGGTTTTCAGGAAGTTTGACTACTCTCCTAAATATTAAGCTAGAATATTGCTAGTACTAGAGAGGACAGCTAGAATATTGCTAAAAACTAGAGAGGTAGGGAGAGGGAGAGGGGTAGGGGGAGGTAGGGAGAGGTAGGGAGAGGGAGGGGGAGGGATCGGGAGGGGGAGTGGGGGGAGAGTAGGGGGGAGATAGGTATCAAGTTTGGGCTACTCTCCTAATAATAAACTAGGATTTTGCTAGTACTAGTTGGATACTCTCCTAATATTAATCTAGGATTTTGCTAGTACTAGTTCTATAACTGGATAGTGATACCAAAGGGTATAGAGGGTATAGAGAGAGTGTGTGCGTGTGTGTGAGCGTATGTGTGTGTGTGTGTGTGTGTGTGTGTGTGTGTGTGTGTGTGTGTGTTGTGTGTGTGTGTGTGTGGCGTGAGCGTGGGAGGATTATAGGGTTTGTAGTGAAATGGGTAGTGGTCTACTGGTCAATGCTAGGCCTAACTGAGTGTATGTGTGTACGTGTGTGTGTGCGCGCCTGTCCTCACTGTGTGTGCGTGTGTATGTTTACCTCTGGCTCACCGCGCCTGCACTCAGCCCACGTATTTGAATTTTTTTCCTACCTTACTTAGCTACAATAACTAAAAAGAATACTACTTCCTATATAACTGATAAAAATATAATTGCTAATACAAGAACAGCTGTATGGTCTACTACACCCTGACTATTTCAAGCGTGTACGTGTGTGTATGCGTCTTGGCACCTTTTACACATTGTTTATCTATTGTAAATCTAATTTTGTAATCTTACTAAGCCCTGCTACTAAAAGTTGCTACTTATAAACTGGTAATAATATTGTTGCTACTACACGAACAATTGTATGGTACTATGTCTATATCCTGACTACTTCAAGTGTATGTGTGTGTGGCGTGCGTACACGTGTGTACATTTGGTTGGTAGCCCTGCGCCCTGACTTGTCTTCCGAACTATGAACTATACTATGAATTCAGCTCCTACGAGCAGGGATTTGTCCCACAGCTTCAGCAACTCAGGGCCAGAAACCTGCAAACCTGCAAACCACAACTAGGAATTTGTACATTACATTCGATGTCTGCTGTGGGTATTCTCCTGGCGTGGCTCCCTGCTGGGTACTGCTGGGTACTGCTGGGTACTACCTCTTCGGTTCTTTTCTATTGGGCTCACTTTATGCAATCACCGTATTGTTCACTGCTTCCCTTGCACTTATCTTCCTTTCTTGGGTGCCTCCAGTAGATATGCTCCCCACTGCATTATAGTTCACTACGATAAATTCTCGACTTCCTGCTGTGTGGCAACCACTGTTAGGCCTATCAACGCCTCCCCTCACTGGCACTTCCACTATTTACTATGCTTTCTTCCTCTGGGATCACTCGTATTTCCCTGCTTTTTGGTTTTAAATGAGTATGACACTTTAGCCTATGCCCACGCCTGATTGTTGCACTCGGATTACCCCTAGGACCACCCAATACGACCCAATTTAGCGGAGCTCAAAACGCGCGTGACTGCTGTGCCTGCTGCGACCAGTGTGTGTGTGTGTGTGTGTGTGTACTCACCTAGTTGTTGTTGCAGGGGTCGAGACATAGCTCCTGGCCCCGCCTCTTCACTGTCCGCTACTGGGTCCTCTCTCCCTGCTCCATGAGCTTTATCATACCTCGTCTTAAAACTATGTATGGTTCCTGCCTCCACTACATCGTTTCCCTAAACTATTCCACTTCCTGACCACTCTGTGACTGAAGAAATACTTCCTAACATCCCTTTGACTCATCTAAGTCTTCAACTTCCAATTGTGTCCCCTTGTTCTGTTCCCTCTCTGGAACATCTGTCCCTGTCCACCTTGTCAATTCCTCTCAGTATTTTATGTCGTTATCATGTCCCCCTACCCTCCTGTCCTCCAGTGTCGTCAGGTCGATTTCCCTTAACCT